>JADBJO010005077.1:77500-102500 GCA_016801955.1 Conus betulinus | reverse complement strand
TGCAGTCAGTATAATACTCAACGAATGACACCATAGTTACGCTCAGCAGTGGCTTAAGCACGTTTTCTACGTTTCTTCTTTTTTTTCTTTATTTTTTCCTTTCATCTTTAATACCCAGGTCGTTTTATCAACGATCAATGAATGAATGAATGATGCGTGGCTGCGTGCGTACTGGAAGTCCCCAAATACGCTGCACGCCTGTCTGGAGAGAAAAAAAAAAAAACCGTGTCGATAAAGCATATATGTGTAAAGACAACGTGGGGAAAAAAAATGCAGGGCGTTGATAACAAATGAATAATAATTAAAAAAAAAAAAAAAAAAAACCAAAACCCAGCCCCCAGCCTCAATACCCCCCCCCCCCCCCCCCCCCCCCGTAGTCGACGTCATCACGTCCCCATTGTCAACAGTCTTGCCATCGTGCACGTGCGCTTTGCAAACTGGCCTGCACTGTTATCCGCGATGACGTTTCATGGAAAAAACAGAAGACCCATTTCTTTCTTTATTGGTGGGGGGTGGGGCGGGGGGATACCGGAGGGGTAGGGGGAAGGCTGCACATAAAATAAAAGACTAGAATGGGGTTGGGACGGGGGCGGAGAGTAGGGGAAATCCTCTTTCGGGGAGCACAGTAGACGAGTCGAGTATTTTCGGGGGGGGGGGGGGGGGGGGGGGGGGGGGGGCGTTGTTAACGTTAAAACGCAGTTCGCCACACAAAATGAAAACAAATCGAAATAAAGAAGAAAACAAAATGACGTGAATACAGTGCAATAAAAAAAAAAAACGGTTGAGTAAACGAACGAGCAAAAAGAGCCACGAGAGCTAAACGATCGAGCGGAAGTTGCATTAATAATAATCACACAGTAGTTTTCCTTTTGCTTTTTTTCCTTTCTCTTCACTTTGAAAAATGCACTTTCTCAGTGGGAAGCAGCAGCCAGGTCGAGTCTTTTCAGTGGTTGAACTCTGAACTCTGCATTGTTCAGCAATATCTGTTGTTTCTTCCTTCCTTGTTTTGACGCATTAAGATAACGTCAGATGAGTCACACGGGGTGTTTAGAGAGAGAGAGAGAGAGAGAGAGAGAGAGAGAGAGAGAGAGAGTGTGTGTGTGTGTGTGCGCGTGTGTGCATCTTTGGCTCTGTGTGTGTGTGTGTGTGTGTGTGTGTGTGTGTGTGTGTGTGTGTGTGTTGCAGCGCGGGCGGAAAATGACTTGATGACAAAATCCCGGATCCGTTATTATTTGTCATCCAAGACGACTTTAAAAAAAAAAAAAAAAAAAAAAAAAACTGGAGCTACAGACTCGGAACCAAAATCAACATCAAAACAAAGTAAATCATCATCAATAACAAAGTATCAAAACAACAGACACCATGATTACAGAGAAATAAAAAAATCAGTATATCTGAAGAACATTAGGAAAAAAAAAAAAAGATAACTATGCACACATAAGATGTGTAATGGGTATGAGGGGGGGAATGGTGGTGAGGCTTGGCGGGAGAGGTGCCAGAGCAGATGATGACGTGTGGCATCACGGATCCTTATTACCACATCACGGATCATTACTCAACTCGCATCAGCTATTTCATTTCAGTTTTCCGCTTTCGCCAAGTTTAGGGGCACACACGAGACAAGGGCTTGAATGGGTCTAGCCCTAGCAATTCATTTTTTTTTTCTTATTTCGTTTCTGACTGAGAACAGTCTGTTCAGGAGTAAGATTTTTTTTTTAAAGGCCTAGTTAACACTGCAGAGTAAACGCACTTCAGTGATCAGACACCAACTTTTAGGTCATTACTATTCAAAGACCAACAAATGAAAAAAAAAATGAATAACAGAAAGGCGAACCCATTTGAACACGTCCATTATGAATGACGAACAAACAGTACAGCGCAAATGTAGGTCAGTGGATATTGATAACGGACAGCAAGGACTGCACGCAAAAAACAAAAAAGAACAAAGCCAAACAAAAATAATAGTCCAAAATCAACGAGCGCATGAATGAAGGTTCACCATATTCAGAACAGAACTGACGGTTAGAATGTACCTTCTGGAAATCGTTTTTGCTAGTAATTGCAATGTACCACAACTTCGTTCTGTCAGGGGAGTTTATCGTGTGTGTGGTGGTGGTATTCTTGGGACCTCGTTCTCCATCCGTTTTCGTTCTAGGGACCCTCCTCTATCCTTCTGTTCTGTGTTCTCTCGCTGCATCCCTCTGGTCTACAGTTGTAATATGGCGACGTTAAGTTTGGGGGGGGGGGGGGGGGGGGGGGGTAATAATACGGCGTTTACGGTGGTGACATTTTCAGCCGTTCGAACGGGCACTAGCCGTCAGAATTCTGTGTGCCAGACGTGTGTGTGTGTGTGTGTGTGTGTGTGTGTGTGTGTGTGTGTGTGGGGGGGGGGGGGGGGGGGGGGGGGACGCTAAGTCTTATTTATTTTACTTTTTGGAGTCATTTTTCAGTTTGAAATGTCGTCGTCTGGTTTACCGTTTCCCTGTCTTTGTGGCTCATTCGCCTGTCTTTCTTGTGGACAATGTCCTTTCAGTACAGTTCATAAGGTGCCATCTATTTATCGTGACAGTATGGACACCGTCCGGTGTGGACAGCTGCCGTCCATTCTGATGTCTGTCTGTGCATGTGGTGCGTTCAAAATCTGCTTGCAGCTTCAAAATCTTTTGCATTAAATGTTTTTGTTTTCTTTTTCTTTGTCGAGCGGAATGGCCGACATCCGCCGTTTTCTTTCGGCTTTGTCGACCGGTTATGGCCGACATCCGCCGCAAGACCCGAGATCTCTGAAAGGCACAGAGCTACCGTGTGTGTGTTCGCTCTTACTCGCCTCGCTTGTTTTTTGTCTCCAGATATTGTTCGCTCGCTTGCTCGCTTTTTTTTTTCTCCAGATATTTTCCCTGCGTCATGACAACTCTGAAACGAGCTCTCTTTACAAAATAAATAAACAAAATCCAAGTCGAATGGCTGACGTTCTCAACAAGGCCCAGTTCTGTCTACCCAAGTTGCTGTATTATATAAATGTATACTTTCCAGTGTGTGTGCGCGTGCATGGGGGTGACGTTGCTGACATTGCCCTGTGCGGGGTAGGTCTACTGGGCATCGCCAACAATGCAGGGGAGTCTGTCAATTATACAATCAAATGCACATTTTGTCGGCAGGCTCAACCTGTCAAGCGATCAGCCCTTTGTGGCACATCGTCCACAATTCAATGGATCGTATGTAGATAGGGTCATCACATATTTCTCCTTATTCTGCAAACCACAAATTTGCAATTTATCCCCATGAGGGAAACAAACAAAAACCACACACACACACACACACACACACACACACACACACACACAAAGACGCACATGACAAAAAGAGTTTACCTCACAATGTATTTCGCTCTTACGCCAACCCAATTCGTTTTGTGTTTTAGTTCTTCCTCTCGCTAACCAGTTAACAGCCCTGAGATTTGTTGGGGTGATGATGCGCACTGCTAAAGGCGCTGCTACACACGACCCGTTTGAGCCGTGCCATTGGGGGGGGGGGGGGGGGGGGGGGGGGGGGGGGGGGGGGGGGGAGAAGGAGAGGAGCGTAAAACGGGTCAGCAAGGGAAGAAGGGTCGACCCAGATGACTGGCCGAGTCTAACCGATGCTGGTCAGCTAATATATACTTAGCTAAAGCGCGATCGAATCAAACACAACAATGACGTCTCTCATTTTAGACTAACACTGAAAAACTATACTGGGAAGGTTCCCCCGAGAGTTTCATCTCCTCAAAGTCCTGACCGATATTGATTGACTGACTACACGTCCACGCGTTTTTGTCTCTCAGAAAGCGCCCCACTGTCTCGCACACCATCCATTATCTCCAGAAATCACCCCCCCCCCCCCCCCCCCCCTTCGACACGCACTCCCCTGTCAATGAAACCTCCGAACCCACACTGCTACCTTTGAGCAGCTTAGAGGTCGACAGGCAGAACTCTGAAGTTTCATGTTACAACGCGGCAGTGTACATTCAGGTAACGATCGGGGCCGAACTGATTTCCGGAGCCATTCGGCTTCAACGACTCGTGTAGCACGACCTTAAAAGGGAAAACAAGGACTGGGGTCAACGCAGAAGGGTTAATCTCTATTTCAGTACAGGCATGGACCCCTCCCACGCATGAATACAATATTGAAAAGAACGAGGTTTCTATAGACCCGGGAGACGGACCGATAAACTGACCATAATTTGGCCGTCATGCTACGCACGCGACACAGCAGAAAAAACAGGCGAGGGGAGGTAAGTCTGCACTGGGCATCATAGCACTGGGCATCGTACAGAAGGTGCCAAATTGTCCTGCTGTGAAGGAAACAACAGCTGGACGAGAGATGAGTCAGCGGGGGTTGTGAAAAGTGAGTCTGGTTCGTCGCCCCGCGCTTCTTCATTATGAAGTGGAAAGGCTGGCAGCATGACGGCGGAGGTTCTCCTGTCCGCCTCTACGGACACCAAGACGGATTTGTGCCGTGAACCTTAATATGTAGAGAGTAGTATTGTGACACTCGGAAAAAAAAAAAAACACAGATATTTTACTCGGGCATGCGCACGCACACTTTTCTTTCACAACTATGCGGTGTACCAAGAGACAGAAATGTTCATGCTACAGTTCGTAAAAGCAAACGAAGTTGTTTCCGGCTGCTCAAAACAAGTTTATCATTAGGGGGACAGTATCCTCCCAGATCCCTCCAGAGACATTATCTCCCTTTAAAGTCAGTCATGGCAGGCGGCGGCGAGAACGCTCTGCAAAAAAAAAAAAAAAAAAAAAAAAAAAAAAAAAAAAAAAAATTTTTTTGACAGACCAGACATAAGCAGTTTTATAAAGCTGACGGGGGGTGGGGTGGGGGATCTTTGGGGTCAGGATTGGGAAGGATTTATTGCAGACAAGTTAATCTAATAGATCTCCTAGACAAGGGCGGGGGGGGGGGGGGGGGGGGGGGGGGGGGGGGGGGGGGGGGGGGGGGGTTGGGAGTTGCATGGCAGACAGGCACGGCAACAGAGCGGCCTTGTTGCTGCGGGACACATACGCGAGGAAGAAGAGACATGGGAGAACAACCCACTCATATACACACACACACACACACACATATATAATGGAGCCTCGGGAACGCATGGGTCCGTCTCTCCGTGTGTTCCAATAAACATCTGATATGATTCTCCGTGTACTGTGACACGACACGCGAGACTGTCCCAAACACACATAATGCCAACGGTTTTGATATGCGAGCTGTAAAACTCTTCGACCATCACCCCCCCTCCCCCCTCTTGAAAACGAAGGAAGCGAGCATACACAAAACATACACACGCTCCGCGATATGCATGCGCGCGCGCACATGCACTCCCTCCCCCCCCCCCCCCCCCCCCACACACACACACACACACACACACAAGTAGCATCAGCAGCAGAAATGAGAAGCACACTATGACCAAACCAATATCCGCCTCCCCACTACCCCCCACACACTATCGTGTTTCCGACTTGCCCATAAAATTATACTTCCAAATAATCCAGCCGTTGGCTGCGGCGGAGTTTGGAAAGCACGCGTCGTACTGACATACTCAAGATCTAGGTGCTAGGAGACGAGAGGGCAGGTACGGACAAAAACGGTGCCGCATGTTTTGTGAAAAGATGACTAAACGGGGGAAACCGTTTTAAACAAGGGGGGGAGGGGGGGGGGGAGACGGTGCGTGTTCGTGAGTGCGTGCATGCGTGCCTGTGTGTGGGTGGATGGAATCCAGAGAGCACTTCCCACCAAATGGAGTGATGTATTTCCAAACAGCAGTTCTTTTCCGTCTGGGACAACGGGCAACTGGGGGGGGGAGGGGGGGGGGGGAGATATAAACGGTGTGTAGGATAAATTGTCTGACCCTGGGGAGAACACGAGTTATATCACACATTGACTGGAACTGGTTAGGGGGCACTTCGCGCGAATCCGACTCCTACCCTTGTCTGTCAATCTCCACCCCGATCTCTCTAGCTCTCTCTCTGTTACCTCCCCCCCCCCCCCCCCCACCCCCCCAACGTCCACTGACCCTCCTACTCACCTCATCACATCCAAACTTCCCTCGACCTAATGTTGTAGTCCTCGACTAGTTCATGCGCGTAGGTAGAGTAGAGTAAAATACATCACGATCGTGATGTGCCCCATGGGCGTCTACATAATATCGACCATCCACATACAAAGGAGCTATGAGCCTCCCGGGCTCCTCAGACGACAAAGTAGGTGGTGGTGGGCAAGTTCTCGAGGAACCCCCGCTTTGGTAGTCATCGAGACACGACGTCGGTGTTCGTTATCAGATCCCAGAGGGGCAAACGCTATGTGATGTGTCTGGGGGGGGGGGGGGGGGGGGGGGGGGGGGGGGGTGGCGGCGACTACATCTGGACATGACCAGCTGAATCGGGTCATGGCCCACTGCAGAGACTGTGTCCATTTCCCGTTGACACCGCCTCCAGCTCGGATCATAGCCGCTACCTATCTAACTGGTTAGAAATACCAAGCGTGCAGAATATTGACAGGACCTGGACTAGCAGGACATCCAAGATGCCCATAAAAACCTGAGCAAGATCTTTTCATAAGCATGTTGATTATCCGTACAATGAGTCCGAGGTCAAAATTAACCAAATACCTCCTTATCCCCCACTCTCGCCCCCTATTCCTGCCTTACCCCCACCCCCCCAATAAAAAAAAAGGAAAAAACCCGCATGAAATAAACTGGCTGCTTGTAGCGGACTAGACCACGACACATTCTATCTTCAATGGATGGGAAGAACATTAGGCCTATACAGAATCAATTATTCACACGGATTTCTGATCCAGTTTGGTGGCAGCGAAGTTGAAACCTGTTGCAGATCAGAGTTCATTCATCATAACAGTGCAGAGAACCTGAGCAGAGAGAGTCAGTTCATTCCATCATAAGGCGTGCAGAGAGAGAGAGAGAGAGAGAGAGAGAGGCGAGTGAGAGAGAGGAGAAGCGAGCGAGAGAGAGAGAGAGAGAGAGAGAGCGAGCGAGGAGAGGAGAGAGACGAGAGAGAGAGAGAAATATTCACAATGAACGATTGTAAAGACGCGCGGCACACACACCCTGGCCAGACTTGACGACTTCAGAGACCTGTGGGTCGGTTGTCCGTCCCCCAGCCAACCGAACTGATCTCTGAGGACTATACGTTTTTGAAACGGTGAAATAAAGATGACTCACCCAAGGGTAAGGATAGGAGGGGTTAATCTCAATGCTGATACAGTGAATACAATAATAATAATTATCAGAATATGATCCAAAAGTTGTAACACGAGCAGACCAATCAAAACATACCATAACTTAAGTCAATCTGTCATCAGGTGTTCGCTGTGCGATCAAAACGTTCACTGAAGAGAGATCCGAGAGAGAGGAGAGAGAGAGAGAGAGAGAGAGACATATACATATATTATATACAACATCAAATATTTCTTCTCTGTTTTTTTCAACACAACCGCATTTTGTTACTTCAAAAAATATCACTTGCTTCCTGTATCAGCTTCACCAGTGTCCATGATCCATGTTCTCGGTCGTTTCCATTCAAAAAAAAAAACAAAAAAAAAAAAACCGCTAACACGCTGGTCATCAACACACAGACAGTTGGCAACTTTTCAACGCGAACATATATGTTTAGAAACAAACACCACAGACATAATGTAAGTATATGTACAAGACGTTGATGTCCCTTTGTTGGATGTACAGGCAACCTGTACAAGACCACGAAAAAAAAATATATTTATATATATACGCACCACCGATTCCCGTCTGTCTCTTCAGTTTGCATGATGTCCTAATAATGCATTGTGATCAGTCGTGGCCTCGCACATCACACATTTTTTTTCATCATCAACACCGTTTTTTGATATCGTGTACATCATTTATCATCAAAATCATCTCGACACATCAAAATAAAATGAATGAATAATACAAAACGCAGCAGAAAAAATATAAAGCTTTTAGATTCCCACACAAAGCAGTGTCCGGTATACACATTTATTTCTGTATAGCAATTTATTCCCAGACCATATTAATTCTGTTATTCCCGACTCACCACTTACAGATTTTAATAGAACACAAATTGAAAACGGTTAAAAAAAAAAAAAAAGGGGGGGGGGGGGGGGGGGGGGGGACAAAAATAGAAAACATCAGACGAATGTGCTTAGCGAGGGCGGCAGATCGATTTATACGATAGGTGGTTTGGCGAGCAGATAAACTGGACGTTGCATCCGCAGTATCCTACACTCTGTGTGTGTGTGCGTGTGTGTGTGTGTGTGATCCCGTCATCAGGGCTTTTGAGTCGCTCCTGCACCTCTGACGGCAGAGGATGAATAAAGCAATACATTAACGAGCAGACAAAGCGCAGTACGCACCCCTGTCACCATTTCAAGAATGACTTGCTTGCACTGATCAAAATAAACAATACGCCAATTCAGTGAACGTAACACAGAAGATGGATGCCAACATCTGGAAATCGACCGTACAAGATGCAATACGACATACCTACACGTGTGTGTGTGTGTGTGTGTGTGTGTGTGTGAGAGAGAGAGAGAGAGAGGAGAGAGAGAGAGAGAGAGAGAGAGAGAGTTCTGCTTAGTCTGCTATTTTCATTTTGAAAAACGACATATGCTATCCTTACGACAAGAAGTCTAAATGTACCTCCCCCCCCCCCCCCCCCCCCCCCCCCCCCACACCTCCACTAGAACCCCTTTACACGTCCTTTACCCCCCCCCCCTAACCCCACACCCCCCGCTCCACCCCCCCCCCACCCCCCACCCCCTTCCTTCGTTCTTCACCTCCGCTCCACCTCCACTCCCCCCCGCTCCCCCCACTCCCCTCCTTCCTTCCTCCTCCTCTTCCTTCCCTTCGAAATCGGCGCTAGGAAGAAAGGTGAGCGGGTCAGTTATGCGTTATGTCCATGTCTCCTTGCCCAACGACACACCCTGTCCTGTACTGACCCTGCTCCTTTCAAACTCCCTTTGTCTCTCCCCCCCCCCCCCCCCCCCCCCCCCACCCCACCCACCCCCCCCCCCCTTTTTTTGTCATCTGTCTACCCCCCCCCCCCCCCCCCCATCCCCCCCCCCACCACACACACCTTTTTGTCATCTGTTCTACCGATCCCCCACCACCCTCGCTTTTTTTTTTTTCGTGCTTCCAACCACATTCTCCTCCTCTTTCCCCTGATTTTGCTGTTGTACAACTAACGCTCCAGTGGTATGTCGTTTTAACGAATTGAACATGACCCCCCCCCCCCCCCCCCCCCCCCCCCAAAAAAAAAAAAAAAAAAAAGAAAAAAAAAAAGAACGAACTGGAAAGCAAACGAGAGGACATGCCCGACTCAGCCCAGAAAACTCTTTAAGTCATCATGGTCTCGGAGAAAAAAACTTTTCAACTTGTCAACTCTACACGTATACCACTGCTGGCGTAAATGCCGCTTCCTGACAGCAGAGTATAAACTTATAAAGTGGTGTAGTGGTAGTAGTAGTAGTAGTAGTTGCCTCGGTGCACGTACGTACATGATACAGTGGCTCGACAAAACGCACTGCTAAGAGTACTAACTCCGATTGAGTTTCTTCTCTTTTCCTTCTTCTTCTTCAACGTTGATCATATCACGTAGGTCAAAACATAGTCCATTCCACGTAGGCGACAAATTGTACACACACACAAAAAATGTCTTTGTTGAAAAAGGTATAAGGTTACCAAAAAAAAAAAAAAAAAAAAAAAAAAAAAAAAAAAGAAAAAAAAAAGCTCAGCAAGATAACGGTGAACGCTATGACAAACTCAGATATTTCGAATCACAGATAAAAGCATTTTCATTGGTCATTGGATACGATAAGTTCCGGCACTCACTCACTCACTCACTCAGACAGACACACACACACATCCCGGCACACCCGCTCATTGGTCAATCGCCCGCACACGTCAACACAAAACTCTTCACAAATCACTTGACCACAGGGAGAGGGCTTTCTCTGCACACCCTCTCTCAGTCCACCCACAGAGAGAGAAAAAATACCGGAGCGCTTCGAGAATAGATCATTGCAAGTTAATTGGTTAATAATGCACGACAGCAATGCTAAGTCATGGCAAGCTTGTATAACATGCTGCTGAGAAAGAGAGAGAGAGAGAGGGGGGGGGGGGAGGAGTGGGTGGGGAGAAAGAGAGATGGATGTTAGCGGACGTGATGGTGGAGGGGAACAAAAGGTAGAGGAAGGCGTGACAAGAGTGATGGATGGACACAGACAGTGAAGGAGTCGTGACGACAGATGAGATGGCGGAACCCAATGAAGGTGAAGGCAACACACTGGTGTCATCGCTGGAGTCCCCTCTCCCCCACTGCACACACACATACACCGTTCTCCGGGCCAGCAAGTCCAACAGGCGGCGGGGGAGGTGTGGGGTGGGGGAGTCCACAGCCCTCACCAGCCTCCAGTCTGGAGTAGCGTCCACCTCCCCAGCCCCCCCCCCCCCCCCCATCCCCCTCCGTTCTCCCTCCCCTCTGCAGGGACATGGCGTGGAGGTCATAGCAGGAAAGCATCGCTACAATCAACAGTGACATCGTTGTCCTGATAACGTTTAACGTGGTGAGCAAATAGCAAGACGTCCACACACTCATACACACGCACATACACGTACACGGCGCACAAGTCCACCTAATTCTGGCGAACCCCTCTCCAGGCTTGCAGAGTGTCAACTGTCTGGAACTTTGGAAGGTTTCCGCACTCCTCGTCCAGTGATAAGTCTGTCGTTTGAGGTTCAGGAAAAAAGTCCGGGACTCGTTTCTGGAATCTCCAGTCACGTCCGTGGTGAAGTCGTGGGGTTGGCAGCCACCTCCTGAACTCCCGCCTGTCAGACGACCGGTCAGGTTTGTTTTTTTTTTTTTTAAATGGAATTCCATGGCGACTTGAGAGTTCACAGTCCTTGAGGTGCCAAAGGCACACTCGCACACAAGTCCTGAAATCACTGCCTGCCGATTTTGACATTTCCAGGGATGGATGGGGGAAAGAGAAAGAGACACGTGGAGACCAACCTCCACGACACCCCAACTGTTCCTGCTTTCCTCTGCGATGACTACTACTACACTCGGAGTCGTCGTGCCTACCAAATTTATCCACGTGTTTCTGCATTATTTCTGGGAAAACAAAACAAAACAAAAACAAACGAACAAAAAACACACACACACACACACACAAAACTACTACCGTGATTTCCCGGCTTCGCAGTTAGCGTTAGTTCTGTCGCATGAGTACAAAAAAGTCGTGGACAGGGAGATAGCATACACACTGAACCTAGTCAGAATTCACTCATTTACAGAGAACCTAGTATTAGAAATCATTCATAGCGAACGTAGGTTTTTTTGGACTTTCTTCACAGAGAATCCTTTTTTTCGGGAAAAAAAAAAAATTCACAACATCAATTTACAACAAACCTACTGTCAGCCACATAACGTTTTAGCCGCAAACGAACAAGGATGATACTTCAGGTTACCGTTACTTTGTGATGCGGTTAGGGTAAATGCATACGGTATCCGATTTTTTCCTTGAATGATAAACGTGGAACTCCAAATCTACAAATGGGATTGGACTATTTGCGAACAACGCCACAACTAGAATCGCACAAATTTGAAGCCACATAATTCATATCCACGTCCTAAATAAAACAAAAAAAAGCACTGGAGGCAACATGTATTGATATTCCTATCACCGACCGACGCGCACGATGAGAGCGAGACGACCTTCCTGTTCCCTTCTCTTCCACCGCTAACCTGATGAGGAAAGATCTAGTTGCAAAGTGAGACGACTGCAGGCGGAAATCTGAACAAATCTTAAATGTTAGCGAAACGCCAAGAGAAACGTGGACAAAACGAGTCACAAGACAACACACACGACGCGTTTCGACCTCTTAGGTCTTCTTCAGGCAAGACACAAACAAATAGGACAACGAAAATGAACGAGTTTGTCACTTAGTTTTGATCTCTTCAGCGCAAGGTAGGCGTTGAATCGTTCGTTTACACTGTCCTATTTGTTTGTGTCTTGCCTGAAGAAGACCTAAGAGGTCGAAACGCGTCGTGCGTTGTCTTGTGACTCGTTTGTCCACGTTTCTCAAGGCGGATCGCTAACATTTGTTTAAGATCTGATGAGGAATGGGCTATCACAGTGACTGGGCGTCCCCGACATGAGGAACGCCAACGCAGATTGTCTGCAATGCTAAGACGAATGGCTACATTTAGCCCGTTTCCGCAGGTCTCGAGGGAGTTCGGACTCAAATGTCTTGAAATTGGCTTGTCCGCACAGCAAGTGCCAGCTACTGTACTGTCAACAAGTTCGCACTTCTCGATCCGGAGAAAACTTTCATCACATTCATTCTCTCTCCCTCTCTCTCTCTCTCCCTCCACATACACACACTCTCTTTCTCTCCACACACACACACACACACACACCATTATACTAACTCGAGCACCCGTTATTGATAGGCCAGTCTACGCTCTCATGACGTTGTAGGATTCACACTGATGTCTGCTAAGCGATTCACTAACAAGACGGTACATGAATAACACACACACACACACACACACACACACACACACAACCAAAACAACTTTTCATCGGACACCTGTAAAGATATTTGTAACGAGGAAAGATGCGATGGAAATAAAAAATAACTGACTTAATAAACGAACACGTGCTACACGCTCACACCATGTGACGGGAGGCCAGAAACGGGAAGGGTGTGGTGCAGAAAACAAAGCAATCTTCAAAAAGAAGAAAAAGAAAAAACAAACAAACAAAAAACCTTTGTTGATAATAAACGCTATGCTCGCCTCGTTCCTGATGGAAAGACTATCATCACTGACTGACACGACGACACCGCTCTCAGAATTCGCCAGGCTCCGCTCAGACAGTTCATTAAAGGTTTTTTTTTTTTTTCGGGGTTGGGGGGGAGCACATTTTTTGTTGTGGTTGTTGCTTTTCCTTTTCAGTTGCTTTTTTTTTTTTTTTTTTTTGGTTTTGTACTGCTGGAAAATGAAAAGGCAGGGACAAAAAATTCACACGGCCGGCACACACACACACACACACACACACACACACACACACACACGTGCATGCAGAAACGCGAGTTTCTCGCATACTAACATTTCCCCCAGACACACACACACACACACACACACACACACAAGCACGCGCGAATTAAATGCACACGGAACTGAACTGCAAAAAGCCCGGGATCAACCACTTCCTTTTTTTCTATGGCGGTGATGGACTTTGTGAGGGGGAGCAGGAGAGGGGGGAAGGGGAGGTGCTTGTGTCACGCGATTCATTTCAAAGCGGAAGGGGTCAGGAGAAGAGGGGAAGGGTCAGGGACGAGCTGGCCTGAGTGTAGCGCTGGTCCCCGCGCATTATGTCTGCTGGGCCAGGCTCCAGAAGAGGGGCCGTCAGGAGGACGATCACCACCACCACCACCACCACCACCCTCCACCGACCCACACATTGTCCACTTCCCAGGAGACCTCTGGACCCGAGGTGCAGACAAAGTTCGGTAGCCTGTCCTGGAAAGTCTTGGAGAAGGCCAGGTAGGCTAGGTGAAATACCATGATATATAGCTCCACATCTCTCCCGACTCTTGTCAGCCTGCTTCTTCTTTTTTAAGTCATTTCTTGAGATCACACGCTCTTTTGTCCCAGTATTTTCTTTTTTTTTTCACTGTCTGTAAATGGTTTGTCGACAGGGGAACATGACCCACACACATCCGCACATCCTCCACCCCCACCCCCCTCCACTGACCAACTTTCCCCTCAAAACATAAAAAAAAAAACCCTCCCTCCTACCCCCCCCCCCCCCCCCCCCCCCCCCCGAAAAAAAACCCACCGCACACCACCACACTTAGTGCCTCGGACTGAAGAAGGCAGAACGGATCTTGTGGCTGGAGGGGAGGGAGGGTGTGTGTGAAACAATCCTCCCAACCCCCCATCATCCCCCCCCCCCCCACACACACACACAAAAACAAAACACAAAAGAAGTAGCGTGAAGAGCACGGGTAGAGAAATCCTCGGGGGTGGGGGGGGGGGGGGAGTGTGATGGTAGTCTGCAGCTGGAATGGGAATGGAAAGAGGGGAGATGGGAGATTTGAGCGGGAAGAGGAGTTTGGCCGGGGGGGGGGGGGGGGGGGTAAGAGGCGCGGGGGGTGGTGGGCGGAGTACTACCGAAGGACCCCGACGACCGAGGCGCTCAGCCCGAGGTGGAGGAGGAACGGCAGCAGCAGCAACAGCAGCAGGGACGGCGGCCGTAGTGCCAGCGCCGCGCTGTCTGTGATGGTGCCCTCGTTCTTGTCGCCACCGCCTCCGACGTGGATGACGTTGTCGTCGTTGGGGAAGCCGTCCCCGCCGCCGGGTTTGTCTGTGGGGGAAAAAAAGAGTGAATAGTACTGGCCTGTAGGAGTCCGGCAGCGCCCATCGCTGCTTTCAAGTCGACCGGACTACAATGAAATACCATCACATGTTGAGCTACTCGTTGCAGCAGGAGTGTGTGTGTGTGTGTGTGTGTATGTGTGCGCGCGCGCGCGCGCGCGAGTGTGTGTAAGAGAGAGATTGTGTGTGCACGCGCGCGCGCGCGCGCGCGTGTGTGTGTGTGGTGTGTGTGAGAGAGAGAGAGAGAGAGAGAGAGAGAGAGAGAGAATCTGGTTGAATTTTTTTTCTCACACAAGCCTTCGATGGAAGAAGAAAAAACATAAATAAATATAAAGAAAGGAAGAAAGTACACACCCAATAACGGTACGTAGAGATAGAGAGAGAGACTGCTAAAAAGAAAACACACACACACACACACACACACGCGCGTGCGCGCGCGCGCGCGCGCGATCAACAGTACACACCAACCGACAAGACAGAGACTGAGTGCCAAGTGAACAAAACCGCACATATGACTTTTTTCTTCTTCTTTTTTTTTTTTTTTTTTTTTTTTTTTTTTACAATGCAGTCAGGACACTTCAGACAGTCAGGACACTTCTGAGACCTCCCCTAGAAGTTCCAGAGCGCTCCCAGAAAACCCTAGACAGCACCAAAGACCCACCCATACAAGTCAACCGCCCCATAACGCTGTGCAATTTACCAGCCAACGCGCGCCACTTCTCATGGTCTAGTATTTCAAGTTTATTGCCTCCCCAACGCTGCACAGATCGATTGGACACAATACTGAAGACAAAGAACTTAACCAACAATAACAACAACATCATCATCAGTGGAAAAATAAAAGAAAAAAAAAAAAAAAAGAAAAAGGAAAGACCAAAAGCAATAAAACCTCGGTCGCTTGACATTTACGCTAGCCCCCCCCCCCCCCCCCCCCCCCCCCCCCACCCGTCCCCTCCCTCCCCGTTATTCTTGTTGCTTGTGCAACAGATCAGGAGCGAAGCGAGCACTATGCAGATGGCAGATGGGAGGAGGGGGGACGCTGAGGGCGACGTGGTGGGGGGAGGGGGGGTATGTATTCTCTGTTTCTCTCTCTGATATCTGGTGGGGGGGGGGGGGGGGGGTAAGCGAGCGGTAGTATGACACGTAGGCAGGAGTAGCGGTTATTCATTAAAACAAAAAAAAAAAAAAACCGGAAATTAATATATTGATGGACACCCGTTTTCTTCCCTTTCTTTGTTCTCCTCGTTTCCTTTTCGATGTTGCTGTTTTTCGTGTCCATATTGTCGCAGTTGCCTTTCCCCAGTCCAACTTTCAAATAAGATGCTTTTGTCAATCCCCCCCCCCCCCCCCCCTTCTCTCCTCTCTCTCTCCTCTCTCTCCTCCACCTCTAGACTCTGTACTGGCCGCCTTCCTTCTCTTCATCCATCGTACACTCCCCCCCCCCCCCCCCCCCCCCCCCCCCCAACTCCCGCCCTCTCCCTTTTCCACAGTATGAAAATGACAAAGCCACAGCAAACGGTAGTCATCCCCCCCCCCCACCCCTCCCTCCCCCCCCCCCCCCCCCCCCCCCCCTGCCGAGTGTAGGTATGGCGGTGGCACCGTCGCCATGACAACCAATTCTCATCGCCACTCAAGCTAATGCATCTCGCGTTGCATGCCGGGGCGGGTGGATTCCCTGGGTCCGGGCTTCCGCGAAGCTTCTTATCTCCAGACCACACCACCACCCACCACCACCACCACCACCACTAGCACCGGCACCACCGGCCAGCGTTGTCATCTTCCTCCTTATCTTCATCTGTGTCCTTGACGTCGTCCGAAATGTTTCTAGCTTTGGTATCAGTGCTTATGACGTGACAGCCGTCATCATCATCATCATCATCATCATCATCATCATCATCGTCGTCATCATCGTCTGGGGGCCCACTGTCAAAAGATTGAAGGGTTCGAATACGGGGGCTGGTGCGGTTGCGAGTTCGAACCGTTCGTGGGAGCGGATTTCTTTTTTCTTCTTCTTGTAAATCTCTGTTTAGCCAGCAATACCACTGATACTCAATTCTGGTCAGGGGAATATCTTCAGACAGCAGATGAAGGCACGACTGGGCTTTGGTGGTCACAGGTTTTTTGTTTGTTTGTTGTGTTGTTTTTTTTTTTTGGGGGGTGGGGGGGTGGGGGTGGGGAGGGATGAATGTTACTTTTGTGCTGAATTATTATTGACTGAGGTGTGGTCGACAACGATAACTCTTGCGTGGACGTTTCCCTCGGTTGGATTACTATTTAAAAAAAAACAAACAAAAAAACGGTTACACTCCTTCGCTTGCTTCTGAAATGGAAATTCCTGTCAGCTAGGTCCAGGAGAGGAGGCCATCTGTTGTGTGCAGTGGCGGTCAAGAAAGTTGGGAACCTTCTTTCGGGCGTGCTTGATGTAATAATTGAGAATTAAATACAACACAAAATAAAGACATAAAGAAAGAAAAGAAAAAAAAAAAAAGACAAGAAATCATGAAGACGAAGTTATCGGCAGCTGGTAGCACCAATCCACATTAACCACAGGTGAAATGGCGTGCAGGGTTAAGATTTTCCCCGAGAGAATGAAAAGGAAGGAGACGACGATGATGGGGGTGGGGTAGTGAGGTGAGGGGTGGGTGGGGGGTGGGGGAGGACGTACACACGACACCTGGCCCAACTGAACGACAACAGTAGTGATAAACTTCACATATTCATTTAAAAAAAAATGAAAAGCATTCCTCACGTGTAGGCCTCCTGGGCGTCGTGGGGACGGGGCGTTTGGTGGTGGGGGCGGGGCGGGAGGTGGTAGTGGTGGTGGTGGAGGTAGTGGTAGTGGGTCTTGGCGTCGACACACCCCCGTCTGGTTTCCTGCTGGGTTCGCGTGTTGTCCCTAGGAACAATAATACGATGATAAAAATATCTATAATTACCATGATGGTGATGATTACAATAATTACAATAATACTACAATAATAATAATAATGACAACAATGAAAATAATAATGATGATAAAGATATTTCTGTAATTGATCGTAGTGGACCATCTCCCGATCTGAAAGACAACCTTCCGTCAAACATGGAGTCGTACACAGTCGATAATAATAAAAAAAAAAACAAAAAAACAACAACACAACAACAACAACAAACCCACCACTAAGACGGCAATTTTTCTTACATTCCTTGCGTAATACCATCAATCTCTGTTCACTCACAACACAGACAATAAAAGCCTTACAACTGACACCGTGAACTAGACTACCGCTGATGTATCACACGATCAAAGCAAAACTTTACTTCTGCTATCGACTGCCACAAAAATAAAACGCAAAATCAACTATCGTTAATCTATCACAAAATGAAACGCAAACTAAGCACATCGCTAATGTGTTAGTAAATAAAGTACAAACTAAACTTTTGCTGAGCTACTGTAAAAACGAATCATCTCTATCATGAAATGAAGAAAAAAAAATGTTCCGGTAAAATGAATTACTACAAAGTGTTACGCAAACTTAACACAC
This sequence comes from Conus betulinus, assembly GCA_016801955.1. Taxonomy (NCBI): domain Eukaryota; kingdom Metazoa; phylum Mollusca; class Gastropoda; order Neogastropoda; family Conidae; genus Conus; species Conus betulinus. Next base: position 84,538 of record JADBJO010005077.1, on the reverse strand, counting down.
ACGAATCTATCACAAAATGAAAAGATAAAACTGTTTTTCTTTCAACTGTTTGAACGAACTCGCGCTGACTGACAACACTCAAGACAATAAGCTTACTCCAAAAACTTTGGAATGACAAAGATGATATTCACACATAAGACAACAAAATCCACCAATACACTATCACTGTGTACCTCAAAAACTCGTATCTCAAAATCATCAAAGACAAAACACGGTATGTGTAAACCCCCCCCCCCCCCCCCCCCCCCCCCCCCCCCCAATCACAAGACAATCACCATTTTTTTTGTGATCACGTAAAAGTAAAGAAAAAAAAATGAATTACAACTGAAATCGGAGAAGTAACAAAAATGCTGTTCAGATCCAATCAAACAAGAAACAATCGTTCTCAAAACCTCTAATCCGGAACACAATATGTAATTGAAAATCATGTGTCACCTTTGCTAAGAAACAAAATAAGAAAAAGAAACAAAGAAGTTAGATTCAAAACAGAACAAAACGAAACAAAATCGACAATCTCTCCTCCATATGAAAGTCAGATTTTCAATGATTTTTTCCCCCCTTTTTCAGACAAACGAACAAGAAATTGATATATATATTTTCTTAATCATCTCGAGTGAGCAACGTCGCACACGTTCGATGACATGTGCACGCGCTTGTAATTTCATCATGAAGATAGAGGGACACAAAACAAAACAAAACAAAACAAAAACCGGATCGGAAACGAAATCTCCAACACAAAACAAACAAATGGATTTGGTGACACGTACGTGTTATTTCTGACGGAGGGGGGAAAAAAAAAACTTGCCGCAAAAACATGTTCTTAATCTGTAACGAAGACGTAGCTTCGATGACAAAACTTTTGTTTTTTGTTTTAATCAAGAACAGAAAATGAAACGAAATGGTTCCCAGACGAGGTGAATTAAAACTATGAATTGGAAATATGATGCGAATTAAACACAGGTCAGTAACAAATCCAGACACAGCTTCCATGACGATTTACAAATAATAAGAATAATAAAACAATCAAAAATAAGGAAATAAATAAATAAAGTAATCAAGTGCAAAGCCACAATTTAGATTCATTTTTTCTACCTTAAAAAGTTCAATTTCGAATCGACAATGCAGGCGTAAGATTGATGATCAGATTTTCGTTTGTTTTTTTTTTTTTCTTTAAAAAAAAAAAAAAAATTTTTATAACGGAAACAAGTAAAACAAAACAGGAGGGGAAAAAACTTGGGATCTCCACCAGGGCGTAGTTTCGTGGTTTTTTCTGTCCTATATTTCTTTTTCAAAACATGATGAAAAATGAAGTTTTTCCATGTGTGTGTGTGTGTGTGTGTGTGTGTGTGTTCCTTTTTTTTTCTTTTCTTTTTTTTTATTGAGCTGGCTTCTCGAGTTTTGTCTAAAAGACAGGCGTCCTTCCTATACTGCGTTACTGAATGGGGGAAAAAATCATTCTTGTGTGATGAAACACAGCTAAAGCATTTACTATCAATAGTCTAATATCGAAAGCGTGCAAAAACATAAACATGGAGTAAAGAGAAAAAAAAACCTACACAAAGGGGGGACAAGAGACTGAAAACACACGCGAGGCAGCGCTGAGAGGGCAGACAGAAAACTCGTCTCCTGCATCTGGTCGGAAGACTGTCAGCAAAACGACGCAGAAATTTCGAGACCGATTTTAACGTAACTTGATGGAAAAATGGAACGTGGACCCCCTGAATATGAATCCGCAGGGCGGATGATATGGATCCGTAAAGTGGATGAAATGATATGGATCCGAAGGTGGGATGGCACGGATCCGTTGGCGGATGATTGGCGGATGATAAGGACCCGTAGGGCTAGGGTGGACGATATGGATCCGTAAGGTGGATGAATGATATGGATCCGTGTGGGCTGATGGTATGGGATCCGTTGGGAGGATGATAGGGAACCGATGGGAGCGATCATAGGGATCCGCTGGGCGGGTAACAGGGATCCTTGGGGCGGAACCAGGGATGATCGACCTGGCGAAGGTCTGCTCTCCCCCCCATCATACTCTTCTGTTTTGTACGACTTTCATGAACTGGAGTAGCGTGGGCGTGACACCCCGTGTGTCGGCTTTCTTCCCACGTCATTTGCAGTGTGCACTACTGGGTTTAAACTGTTTTTCCCCTCTCACAGTTACACTATGACTGAAGTGCTCTAAACACATAAACAAACAGAGAACAACAAAAGTCACAGAACACACACACACACACACACACACACACAGAGAGGAGAGAGAGAGAGAGAGAGAGAGAGAGAGAGAGAGAGAGTAAATCAAGTCAAAACTGAGGCGTATTTTCAAAACAACAAAACAACAGAAGGAGTATGGAAACCAAAAAACGCGTACGCAAAATACTTTTGGGTACTGTCTGAAAAAACAAACAACTACCAATTCATCTTAAAACTAAAACAAACCAACAAAAACAACGACAAAAAAAAGCAAACCGTAATTCCGTGTGTTGTTCTCCAGAGGTCAGCATAGTTGCGGAATTCTGATTCGGGAAAACGACAAAAGCAACAGCCGACCGAACAAAACAACTATATCCCATCAAAAAAAAAAAAATCGTAGGGTACAAAATGTCCTACCCTTCACCCCCACCCCCGAAATATGGTAAAAACATCAAGCGGCTCATTATCTATTTTGATGTCATACTACAAAAAAAGGAAAGAGAAAAAAAAAAGATGGGGGGGGGGAGAGGGGGAAGCGTGTGTGGAGTGCGTGCGTGTGTGTGTGTGGTGTGTGTGTGTGTATGCGTGTGTGTGTGTGTGTGTGTGTGTGTGTGTGAGATTTTTCTTTTTTTTTTTTTTTTTTCCCCAGGGAGCCTGAGCCCAGCTGGGTGCGAGAAAACCGATGCGCGTGAGTGAACACACAGCGTAACCATGTGCTGCGATCATAAAACTGGGTTTTTAATCTGTCTTTATAATTGCCATAATGGAAAAAACAACAACAACAAACAACACAAACAAACTATGTGTAAACTTGGAGAGGAATAAGGAAGTAGCAACAAAGGAAAAGGGTTCAACGTCAACATGCACCTCAGATGACATCACTCGGCTCCGGCTCCAGCAAAACATTTTGAAACAGAGAGACAGAGCAACCAACAAGTCTTTAAACAGCGACAGAGAGAGACAGAGACAGAGAGAGAAAGAGAGAGAGAAAAGGGGTAGGGGTGGGGGGAGGCAGAATGGGCGCCAGCACCTATCGAACTTTCACTGCCTGACTGAGGGGGAGGGGGAGAATAAAAAAAAAAAAAAAAAAGAAAGAAAACCTCGACGTTCTTCCACCGGTGTTAACCATGCACCTTAATAAATAAATAAATAAATAAATAAAAAAAACGACGAGACGAAGAAGAAAAGACGACGAACAAGAAGAAAAATAAGAAAGAAGCAAAAGGACAATAAGAGCAGTCAAGGAGAGGAGAGGGAGAAGACGGAGGAGAAGGCTGGGGGAGGGGGGGGGGGGGGGGAGAGGAGACGGGACTGCGTTTTACTACCCCCGCTCCACCGAGCAGAGCGTTGCACGTCAGTTTATTACCACCATTACCACCAGTCCCCGCGCCAACCTCCCCCCCCCCCCCCCCCCCCCCCCCCCCGGCTCAAGACCTTTGAACCAGTTGCCTTGCCTTTCTTTCCTTTTTCTTTCTTTGCTTGCCTTTCTTTCTTTTCTTGTGTTTGTGTGTGTTTGTGTGTGTGCGTGTCGTGCGTGCGTGCGTGCGTGTGTGCGTGTATATGCGTGCGTGCGTGTGTGTGTGTGTGTGTGTGTGTGTGTGTGTGTGTGTGTGTGTGCGTGCGCGCGAACGTATGAGAAAGGACATCGACACACATGACTCATCGCTTTCCTGTGGTCTGCAGTGACGTAGGTCACTGGGAAGCTCCTCACAGAAACAACGACATGGAGGAGGAGCAGGGGGCGAGGCGAAGAAACCTTACATCATTCAGAACTGCTAAAAACACTCTTAGGGTTGTCTATTGCGCTCTCTCTCTCTCTCTCTCTCTCTCTCTCTCTCTCTCTCTGTCAGTGACCAAGAGGAGTGCATACCCGTATTCCCTGCTGGAGAGAGGTCCACGACTCGGCTCCAGCCTCGGGGAGCCACAAGTGTGAAAAACACAGAGAGGAGGAGGACAAGAAGAAAGAAGACGACGGCGAAACACACACACACACACACACTGACTGACTGACTGAAAACCAATTTATTGTCAGATTAACTCAAAGTTGTACTCACACACACACACCACACCACACACACACACACACACACACACACACACAAAGAAGCACATTGAGGGTGTGGAGGGGGGGAGTCTGATGATCCAATGTTCAGCTGGAGGTCAGTCGCCCTTTTTTGCCAGTTTGGGTTTGGCTGGCATTTTTTTTTTTTTTCAAATTGTCCGCCCTTCTGGGCAACGCGAGAAATTCACCCACAAATCCGACGCTTGCAAACAACATGAGGCACATTATCACGACTACTTCAACAACCCCACCAATGACAAATAATAAACTTCTTCACCCACTGCCTCCCCCCCCCACACCTTTTAATGCAACCTATGCCAAATCATTTCAGAACAAAAACAGTTTCAGAAATGCCCTCCTTATCATGTAAGACTCATCCCACTTCTCTTCTCCTTGACCCGCATTGCTCTTCCCCCCTCCCCCCCCCCCCCCCCCCCAACTAGCAACTACCCTGCTACTGGACGTCCCCCCCCCCCCCCCATCCCGTAAAACCACCAATTCCTCTCTCTCTCTTCCCCACCTCCCTCCCCGCCCGACCATTCTGAGCCCTCTCTGAACACGGAGACCCATCATCATGCAAACTGACGACCCCCTCCTCCCCCCCCCCCCCCCCCCAACCCCCTCCCTCCTTCCACTTTTTCCCAAACATTCTCAGGCTTTTTTTTTTTTTTTTTTTATTTTTTTTAACTGTGTGGGAAGAAAATTCCTCTGTCGAACCTGACGGCCTAAGTAACCCCCTCCAAGTCCAGAAGCAGGAGGGGGGGGGGGGGGGGGGGGGGGGGGGGGGGGGGGGGTGCGGGGGAGGGGCGAAGGTTGGGGGGGGGGAGGGGGGTAGGTGACCTCTGCTTTCAGGTGAGAGGCGTTGCCACCTTGTGACACGGGGACACTGCCCCGTCACTCGGCATTAGACACGCGTGCTGGTTGTGCTCGCCCCCAGGCCCTGGGGGTGAGGGTGGGAGTGACGTGTATGTGCGGGTGTGTGTGTTTGGGGGGAGGGGGGGGGGAGAAAAGAGACACAGAAAGAGAGCGAGTTGGGGAAGGGAGGGAACTCGGCTACGCAGCATGACGAGAACCCAACGCTCGGTCCCTGGCCAACGCCAACAACGGTTGCTGACAATGCCGAGCACAACACGGCGGGGAGGCGCTACTCGACGCCATTCTCACACTTCATCTCCCTCGGCTGGGTCGGGGGGTTGAAAGCCGTGGCTCCGCCCGTCAATAGCTGCTTGCCCAGTCTTATCCAGTTACCCCCCACACATAATTGAAAACTTGGGAGAGGCTTTGACACACAAAGAGGGGGGACGGACGGAAAGGGGGGGGGGGGGGGGGGGGGGGGGGAAGCGGGCGGGGGAGGGAGGGGAGGGGATGGAGAGGTAGGGTGGTGGTAGTGAAAGGTGGTTGGGGTGTCAGGGAAGAAAGGGGGAAGCGGGTGGAGTAAGACGTGAGACTATTCCTCCCCCTCCCCCCCCCCCCTCCCCCACACACACCTACCCACTCTTGTCTCCCTGCTATCCGCCTCTCTTGCTCTCTGTCGTTTGGACGACGGGGGTGGTTTAATGCAAGTTTTACTACTTAGCAAATTAGCGAATGGGCGATAGTGCTCGTGTGTGTGTGTGTGTGTGTGTGTGTGTGTGTGTGTGTGTGTGTGTGTGTGTGTGTGTGTGTTTGCCTACGCAGGCCGATACTCCTGCGGACACTCCGTGTGTAGATAGGCAAGGAGTAATCCTATCTACCCCAACAAAGGGAGTGGGAGTTTTGTGTGTATGACCGTTTTTTCTATCCCGCCATTAAGGCAGCCATACTCCATCTTCGGGGAAGGTGCATGCTATGTGTAACGTGTCATCCATACCAACGGCCAAACTGGCCTTCTCTTCCGAAAGTTGGGTGATGGGATTTTACGTGTGTGCAAGATGTTATGCGTGCGTTCACACACGGAACCTCGGTTTATAGTCTCATTCGAAGGACTGTATGGGAAATGGAGTCAGAACCAGTGTTAACTCCGTGGGAAAAAATCCCCCTGTACCGAAACGGCCCGGCAGAAATTCGAACCCGCAACCCCAAGGTTACGAGTCCGGCGCTCTAACCAACTTTGCGTGTCAATTGTCCGTTTTTTTTCCCTTTTGAATGGTATGTCCTCGGTTCCTCCACCCCCAAATTCCTTGTGTATGTCCTTACTGCTGGATGAGACACACACCGTCTTCAGCATCATCGGCCGATATATATGCATACTAACCAAAAATAAAGAAAAAAATACAAGGAAAAGGAAAGAAAGACAGAAGACACGAAAATGGTGAACATCAGCCATGCATTCCTTCACTTTTTCCACGGAGGATGCAGGCGAAAACTGGTGACAGGATTTCACGTGTGTGCAAGTTGTTGTGAATGCGTTCACACACCAAACCTCGGTTCACAGTCTCCTTCTGTGGACTTTTTGGAGAATAGAGCCTGACCCAAGATTAACCCTGACGGGGGAGTGGGGGGGGGGGGGGGGGGGAATCCCCCTGTAAACGGCTTGACCTTGATTCGAACCTGCAACCCCCACGATCACCCGGATCACGAGCGCGGCGTTTTGCCAACTGAGTTATTACTCCGGCCTTGATACTGTATTGACAGTTATCAAAGTAGTCCAGAATCACAAGAACAACCATGAACACCAGGGCCTATTTACTTGCACATCGCTACAAATAACCTGTTACTATTCGTTGTAGACGAGTCGTCCTCCCATTTCTCTGTCCCCCCCCCCCCCCCCCCCCCCTACCACCACAAACACATAGCACAGA
>JADBJO010005077.1:65000-72500 GCA_016801955.1 Conus betulinus | reverse complement strand
CTGCCACAACAAACCCTTAACCAGGCCGGCTCCAGACAGGTCAAAGTGCCTGCCACAATAAACCCTTAACCAGGCCGGCTCCAGACAGGTCACAGTGCCTGCCACAACCAGCCCTTAACCAGGCCGGCTCCAGACAGGTCACAGTGCCTGCCACAACCAGCCCTTAACCAGGCCGGCTCCAGACAGGTCACAGCGCCTGCCCACAACCAGCCTTAACCAGGCCGGCTCCAGACAGCCTGCCACAACCAGCCCTTAACCAGGCCGGCTCCAGGCAGGTCACAGCGCCTGCCACAACAAGCCATTAACCAGGCCGGGCTCCAGACAGCCTGCCACGAGTCCTTAACCAGGCCGGCTCCAGACAGGTCACAGTGCCTGCCACAACAAACCCTTAACCAGGCCGGCTCCAGACAGGTCAAAGTGCCTGCCACAACAAACCCTTAACCAGGCCGGCTCCAGACAGGTCACAGTACCTGCCACAACCAGCCATTAACCAGGCCGGCTCCAGACAGGTCAAAGTGCCTGCCACAACAAACCCTTAACCAGGCCGGCTCCAGACAGGTCAGGTCAAGTGCCTGCCACAACAAACCCTTAACCAGGCCGGCTCCAGACAGGTCACAGTACCTGCCACAACCAGCCCTTAACCAGGCCGGCTCCAGACAGGTCAAAGTGCCTGCCACAACAAACCCTTAACCAGGCCGGCTCCAGACAGGTCACAGTGCCTGCCACAACAACAAACCCTTAACCAGGCCGGCTCCAGACAGGTCACAGTACCTGCCACACAACCAGTCCTTAACCAGGCCGGCTCCAGACAGGTCACAGTGCCTGCCACAACGAGCCCTTAACCAGGCCGGCTCCAGACAGGTCACAGCGCCTGCACACACCCAGCCCTTAACCAGGCCGGCTCCAGACAGCCTGCCACAACCAGCCCTTAACCAGGCCGGCTCCAGGCAGGTCACAGCGCCTGCCACAACAAGCCATTAACCAGGCCGGCTCCAGACAGCCTGCCACGAGTCCTTAATCAGGCCGGCTCCAGACAGGTCACAGTGCCTGCCACAACAAACCCTTAACCAGGCCGGCTCCAGACAGCCTGCCACAACAAGCCCTTAACCAGGCCGGCTCCAGACAGCCTGCCACAACAAGCCCTTAACCAGGCCGGCTCCAGACAGGTCACAGCGCCTGCCACAACGAGCCCTTAACCAGTCCGGCTTCAGACAGCCTGCCACAACAAGCTCTTAACCAGGCCGGCTCCAGACAGACGACAGTCCAAAATGACACCGGGGCGTGATCCCACTGCTTACTGCGGGGGGAGAGGGGGTTAAGCTCAGGCTGTGTACGTGGTTACGCCTCTTAGTATCAAGAATAACTTAAAACTGCTCCAGCTCATTCAATTGTTAGTCGGTGGGGTTTCTCTTATCCCCTGCCTGACAATCACCGCCTGCTCTGCGTGAAGCAGAGTGGCGGGGGCTTTCTGTCCAGAAGATGCTACAGAAAGAACGAAAGAAAGAAAAGAAAGAAAGAATGAAAGAATGAATGAAAGAAAGAAAGAAAGAAAAAGAAAGAAAGAAGCTGTGCTGGCCGAATGGAGTCAGAGAAATAAAGTACATTTCATTCAAAGTTCGGTATGAATAAAACATTTCACTCAAAGTTCGTTGTGCATAAAATCACCTTTACAAAAGGAGGTCGTGTGGATAAGAACGGGTGGGGGGTAGAGTCTGTGCGCGCGCATGCATTCGAATCCGAGTGACTATGCGTATGCATGTAGGTCTATGCCCTAAACGTCCACACATTCTACATAAAGATGACGCCAAGGTGTCGCCCTTTCAGGTCTCGGCCCCACTCGACAGGCTGTGCTCTACGCTGACTTTCACAATAAAACCATATCCCTGTTTGTCAACCAGGCACTACAGATACAGACGCCTGCAGAGCGTGTTGGTCAGAAAGTTCAAACTTTTATGTGTCAGACTCGTCAGGAACTTTTCCGTGACTGCTGAAAATCTTCCCCAAAGTTCAGCCAGCGTGCAATGGACCGTCTGTCTCAACAAAACGCACTCTTGCGCTTCACAGTCTCCATTTATCGTTGCTGTGCTGCATCACGGACGCACAGCAATCAATATCAAAGAAACATAGCCCATAGAGAGATATGCGACAATATTGTTATGAGCCGAGATTTAAAATCTTTCAAACTTTAAGTTATCGAACGCGACCATAGTTGTCTGACTGTGCCCATTTTGTTCTCTCTCTCTCTCTCTCTCTCTCTCTCTCTCTCTCTCTCTCTCATATTCAACTTGTGGCTGCTGCTACTCTTCACTACGGAGCGGAGACGATTTCCATGTCCCAGGCAAAATTCAAACAACAGACAGGTCCCAGACGAGGAACGTGGTCTTGCACTAAAGGCGGCATTCATGGCAGACTTGGCGGGCCTGCAGTCTGCTTCCCAGCGGCGGGAGCTTTGGTGCGCCCGTGTGTTCCAGCACTCTGCTGCATTAACCATGATTTGCAGCGACATGTTCTATCGACCCCAGTCTACCATCTTTGTGCGCCTGCCAGTCACCGCTCTCTGAGCTGTAAGAATTAATTAAAGCGTTTCGGCTTCGGCGATGATCGGGAGTTGAGAGAGAGAGAGAGAGAGAGAGAGAGAGAGAGAGAGAGAGAGAGAGAGAGAGAGAGAGAGAGAGACAGACTGACCGACAGAGAGAGAGAGAGACAGACAGACAGACAGACAGACAGACAAAGAGAAGGACAGCAAATGGGTGGTCAATAAGTCTGCGAGCTGCTGGGGACCAGTGTACGCTTCGTTCCAGTTGACTCGCAGTGCACATGTACCGCGTGTGCTCTCTACCGACGGTGGAACTAACGAGGAAAAAAAAACAACAACACAACAGATGCGAACGAGCCAGAAAGCTGGATACAGTCTCTTGCGAAGGCGGCAATTCAAAATGTTGAAGGGCGTGACACCACTCGTGCATAGCGCTGTGCGTTGTGGAAGCGCAGAGAGAGAGAGAGAGAGAGAGAGAGAGAGAGACAGAGACAGAGAGAGACAGAAAGATGTTAAGTGGTTACAGATCCCCTGCACTGGCAGTGATTGCGCTGACCTGTTCAATTAGCTGTCTGTTTGCCTTCTCTTTCCGCCTGTCAATCACACCCACTGGGTGGATGAACTGAATGACAAGGGTTCGGGGGTGTGGTGTGCCGAGTGGACGAGAGGGCGAAAATGAGTTAATCAATTGGTAGGCCATATACATGAATCAAGTAGGCTTCCTTCAAAAGGTTCCTATGATTATGGGCAGCGCTACTGAACTCAACCTTTAGGATCGAGCGAGCTAGCTAGCGAGCGAGCGGGCGGGCGGGCGGGGGGGGGGGGGGGGGGGGGGGGGGGGGGGGGGGGGGGGGGAGAGAGAGAGAGAGAGAGAGAGAGAGAGAGAGAGAGAGAGCATAGGACCGATGGGTTTCGAGGAACAGTGCGAATGGCATAAACAGTGTTAATGACCGAATTAACAAGTTGGCTATCATCATCACTCGCTCGTGCACGCGCACGCGCACAGAGAGAGAGAGAGAGAGAGAGAGAGAGAGAGAGAGAGAGAGAGAGAGAGAGAGAGACAAAGGGAGATGGAGAGGAACAGAGAGAAAAAAGAGACAGAAAGAGAGACAGCCAGAAACAAGACATCGACAGACACATCGACAGACCGACCGACAGACAGACAAACAGACAAAATACTCACAGATAAAATAGTAACTCTCGCCCTCTTTGAAGTCCGGGTTGCCCTGGACGGGCTGAAAATTGACCACCAGCATGGTGTACTTCTTGGCCTTCTCCGACACTGGGTTGGAGCAGTTGATGATCCGCTTCTTCTGGGACGTGTCGTTGATGATGCACCTCTCATAGTCCGTTTCGTTCACCTGCACCGTTCCAACACATCACGGATCACACACTACACTGACATGTTGCCTTGTGTGGCTGATTAAAAAAAACCTCATTTCATTAAATCATGAACACGTCAACAGCATTCCTCATTTTGTGAAAAGTTATGTTACCAATGAAAAGTGAAAAATAATGTTACCAATACAGAAATTTCGTTTCATTACTTTATAATCAAAACTTGATGCCTTAAAAACTGAATGTATAATAAAAACGAAGCAAAAATGTATTTGTGGAGAATGAAGAATAATAACCAGCAACTTAAGCATCTGATGTTTGACTGTTGACCTCTTCAAGCACATTTACCAAATTATCAGGCATGTCTTTAAGTTTGTGTGATGTCTTTTTCAGATTTAAAGTTTGCCTTCAATTCTTTTTTTTCCCCTTTGATTGTAGTCCAGTTAAGCATTTACTGAAGGATTATTTGCAGGTACGTTGTAGGGATGTAAAGAGGAACATCTATATACACTTATATAACCACATTATGCATACACTGCATAGTCACAGACATTTATCTCTCTCTCTCTCTCTCTCTCTCTCTCTCTCTCTCTCTCTCTCCTCCCCCCCCCCCCCCCCTTCTCTCTCTCTCTTTGTCTAACATCACAGATGTGAAAAGACGTAGAACTTATGTACTACAACAACAACAACAACAACAACAACAACAACTACTACTACTACTACTACTACTACTACTACTACTACTACTACTACTACTACTACACGCACGGTTCGTCCACCCAGTCCAACTCACAGTAAGTCTACGACAAGTTACAATTTCTTAAACAAAAAATCTTACTTCACCTTGCTCTTGAGAATGTGCATGAAAAACACTTGAGACTACTTACGGACCCGGCATTGGATTGTGAATATGATTTATAATGTGTACAAACGGGGAGGAAAGAACATACCACTGAAACCTTCAGCAGTCGCCTCTCGGATTTTCAGAACACTTTTCAAGTACACAGAGTGCAACACAGCAGGACCTGTTACGATGTAGGACAGTAAACACTTCTTGTAACTACTGTCGGATTTCTTCTAACATTGCACGGCCGAACGTTACACAGAAGAATTTGTTTCAACACTGTAGAATTTGTTCAATCTTTAAACAGGATACATCCCAACGTTTACGAACTAGGCGTTGTAGAACTACTGTTACACCGTAGGGCTTGTGCTAACATCATGCCGTAGAATCAGCCCCAGTATTCTACAGTAAGACTTTGCTTCTACAGAATGTCCCAGTACAATGCGTAACATACCACTGAATTCAGTGTCTCGGATTTTCAGAACACTTTTCAAGTACACAGAGTGCAACACAGCAGGACCTGTTACGATGTTTAACTACTGTCGGATTTCTTCTACATTGCACGGCCGAACGTTACACAGAAGAATTTGTTTCATGTAGAATTTGTTCAATCTTTAAACAGGATACATCCCAACGTTACGAACTAGGCGTTGTAGAACTACTGTTACACCGTAGGGCTTGTGCTAACATCATGCCGTAGAATCAGCCCCAGTATTCTACAGTAAGACTTTGCTGCTACAGAATCTGTCCCAGTACCATGCAGTATAATGTGTTCTGGTAGTATGCAGAACGATCTGAGCTAGCATTACACGGCAGGATTTGTTCCAGCATGAGACAGTGGAATTTGTCCTGACATCCTACAGACTTGTCCTAACATTGTACAGCAGGATTTGCGCAAACCGAAGGATCTTTCCTACGTTACGGGGTACTATTTTGTTTCACCACTGTAATGGTTACAATGGGATTGGTTCTGACCTTACACAGCAGACTTGTGATGTTTCATAGCAGGATTTGGTTAGGGTGATGTAACAGGGCGTGCTTTAAAGTTCCTTTGTGCCGATTCTAACTTGTTCATAAACGCACACCAACAGAATTTGTTCTAACACTTCTAGAGCTCCCAGTGAGTTAACACTGCTCCCCGTCCCTTCTGTCCCGACCGTTCAGAGAGAGAGAGAGAGAGAGAGAGAGAGAGAGAGAGAGAGAGGTGGGTGGGAGTGAAAGAGAGAGGGAAGGGAGGAACGGAGTGCGAGCGAATGTGTGTGTGTGTGTGTGTGTGTGTGTGTGTGTGTGTGTGTGTGTGTGTGTGTGTGTGTGTGTGTGAAAGAGAGAGAGAGAGAGAGAGAGAGAGTGTGTGTGTGTGTGTGTGTGTGTGTGTGTGTGTGTGTGTGTGTGTGTGTGTGTGTGTGTGTGTGTGTCTGTCTGTCTGTCTGTCTGTGTCTGTGTGTGAGTGTGTGTGTGTGTTCCCGCGCGCACAGATCCGAGATGCAAATTCTGAAAAAAAAACAAAAAAGCAAACAAACAAACAAAAACAAGGGGCGGATCCACAGTCCTTTCAACTCTGGCGGACATTTTTAGCTCTCTCACGTGCTTCTCAAAGGGTTTCTTCTTTTTTTTCTTTTTATTGTTTCGCTGCGACAGATGATGTCAATAATGTCACACACACGGGGTGCAGGTAAACGCGCCTGAAGCCTGAACTCAAAATAAAAGAAAACATCCTGCGAGACAAAATGAGGCTATTTGGCGCAGACATTCTGTCATGTCTTCATACGCCACGAGTCTTTCGGTTGTCATCTGGAAGACTTCCAGACCACACGTGTACGCACCCCATACAAACTGCTTGCTTGTTTTTGCTGAACCTCCACCCTCCTCCACACTCCCACTCCTCCCCCACTCCATCCCCTCCGAAGAAAATAAACAAACCAACCACCAACCAGGGCGAGGTTGCCTCCCTAGAGATAAAAGTCTTAATCACCGTCTTCAGAGCTCTCTGCAATACGAGTTGCTTTTCCTGTATTGATTCGGGGCCAGTGTGGTGGGGAAGCGGCATAAAGGTCTCTCTTTCTGCAGGAGGGGATTAAAAATGATAAAAATCGAAAACAATTTAGACATTTTGTAAGCCTGCACCCGCCGGTGCCATGGAAACAGCAGAATTAAATGTCAGGGAAGAGAATTGGAGCGGGAGTGTATAAGGATTCTTTTGTTTGTTTGTTTGTGTGTTGTTGTTGGTGGTGGTAGTGGTTGTTTTGTTTGTTTTTCTTCCATTGCCTCGTTGTTGTTTTCTTCTCCGTCATCGGCATCTCTCCCTCCTCCCCTGCCACCCAACACACCTCTCTCTCTCTCATGTACACACACACACACACACACACACACACACACACACACACACACACACACACATTCTTTCTCTTTCTTTCACACACACACACACACACACACACACACACGCACACACACATACACACACACACACACACAGTCTTCCAGCATGGAGATGCACGTGTGTTTGGCTGCGCATTACCAGGTGGATATAAGTGCGTGCACACGTGTTGTGTTGTGTTGTGTGTGTTGTGTTTGTGTTGTGTTGTGTTGTGTTGGTGTGTGTGTGTGTGTGTGTGTGTGTGTGTGTGTGTGTGTGTGTGTGTGTGTGTGTGCACGCGCGCGCGCATGCCTGCGTGCGTACGTGCGCCTGTATGTGTGTGAGTGCGTGTGTGTATATGTGTGTGGGGGGTGAGAGAGAGACAGACAGACAGACAGATAGACACAGACAGAGAGGGGTGCAGGG
>JADBJO010005077.1:52500-62500 GCA_016801955.1 Conus betulinus | reverse complement strand
GAAGGCCGGACTGTTATTACTAATAACATTATGCTTAAAGAAAACCCACGAACTGTCGCACTTTTTTTTTTTTTTTAAGTCAACGCGTGTTGCGTTGTACAAGTCTTTCGTTGGGGGTGAAGGGGTGGGGGGGGGGGGGGGGTGGGGAGGGGGGGGGGGGCTGCAAATATCACGCTTTAAATCCGTTTTAAACTGTAATGTTTTTTTTTACTAACGAAAACAAAAACAAACAAACAAACAAAACAACGCAAACAGCCTCCTTTGTAGTACCTGAAAAAACAAACAAGACTGCAAACAAGCCAGCGTGTGTTTACTCGAGACATTCTGTCGCATAGAGTGGCACTGTCCTATGTTGTATGGAGGAAGAACATTCTGCAATCTCTCACACTTGTTAACACAGTCGGCTCTCTCTCTCTCTCTCTCTCTCTCTCTCCTCTCTCTCGTTTTTCATCAGGTTGCATTGTTCAGACAGAGTGTACACTGACTCGCCAGTTAAAAGACCTCCGGCTCTGTTGCCTTTCGTCAACACCTTACCAAACTCTCCCTCCTGTGTTTCTTTTTCTTTTTCCCCTTCTTCCATGATTTTCTTACGTGCAAATCTTTGTTTTAATTGGGTATGCTCTTGAACACCTGGGAGAACCATCGTTTTAAACCAGATATATTCTAGGAGAACCATCGTTTTAAACCAGATATATTCTATCTCCTGGGGAAATAATTGTTTGAGTTAGGTATATTCTCTCAACTGTGAAAATCATTTTTTTTTTATCTATGTTCTATCACCTGCGAAAATCATTGTTTTAATAAGATAAAACCTCATCACCTGCGAAGATCAACTGTTTTTAATTAGATATGTTCTATCACCTGTGAAAAAATCATCGTTTTAAATCAGACATATTCTATCACCTGTGAAAAACCCACTGTTTCAATCAGATATATTCTATCACCTGTATATGCGCTTACGGGACACTAAAAAAACGGAATATTTCCCGCATTTTACTGTGGCAAGTGGCATTACTTATTACACTGAGTGCCCTCCAGAAGAGGAGGGTGTGGAGGTGACAATGTAGATGAGACAAGCAAGACGAGGTGCGCTTGTGTGTGTGTGTGTGTGTGTAGGGGGGGGGGGGGGGGGGAGAGGAGGGTGGAAAGGAAAGGGGATGAAAAAACAAGAAAGACTTCTGCTGTACAGCATAGCCCGGTGAGGTGAGGTGAGGTGAGGCGAGGCGAGGCGAGGCGAGGCGAGGTGAGGTGGCCCATAGACAAAACCACAAGACGACACTACTAAGACCACCACCCGAACACAAAAACGCCAGGGTACTACTGCTGCTACTGACCATGTAGACGACGTAGTATTCGTAGGGCCGGTCGGCGGTGGCCGGCGAGGTGTAGTGCGGACACACGATGTCCACGGTGTCATCCAGGTTGACCTCCACCACGTAATCCTTGATGGACCCGAACCTGCAGCACACCACACCACACACACACTGTTCGTTAGACTCAAACACAGATCGTCGGTACTTTATTGGACTGGTATTTGTTCGAGTTTGTTTGTTTGTTTGTGCTTTTTTTTTTTTTTTTTTTTTTTTGTTCGGGGGGGGAGGGCAGGGGACGGAGGGATAGACGGAGAGAGAGAGAGAGAGAGAGAGAGAGAGAGAGAGAAGGGTTATGTTGAGAGCGGGGGCGGGGGAAAAACGGGGGGGGGGGGGGGGGGGGGGGGGGGGAGGAGAGAGAGAGAGAGAGAGAGAGAAAGAGGGACAGAGAGAGAACACAATGATATTAATGCCACTGGCTCCAAAACTTGTCCCCACTGCACGCGCGCGCGCGCACACACACACACACACACACACACACACACACACACACACACACACGCCCGCCAAGTGTCCGTGTTGCCCGCGAATCGAACGTGCGCGGCGCATACGTGTACCGGCTTACCCACTGTCCTTACACAGGAAAAGTAAACTGCTTGGCCTGTAAGAAAACTAAAACAAAAAAGCAGGATTTATCCTTCCTTCACTGCCTTTCCATTAAAAAAAAAAAAAAATTCATTACATGGAAACAAGCCGAACACATGATGGAAGGAGGGGAGCGAAGGGTGTAGGGGGCTGCAGGGGTGGGGGTTGGGGAGTTGGGGAGGGGAGAGAAGAATGGGGGCCGGAGGCAGGTAGGTGAAGGAGTGGAGGGGTGGTGGGGATTGAGGAGGAGGAGGATGGGGGTGGGGGGTGGGGGTAGAGGAGCGAGAGAAGATGGAAACGGTAGTGGAACAGAAAGAGGGAAGAGAAGAGCGGGGGTAGGGGGAAGGGAGGCGAGGGAGGGGTCGGTGGACGATGGGTGAAGCAGCCGAAGCTAGGTGTCGGGGGACCTAATCAATGGTAATCAATAGCCGTGATTTAGTCTCTCCTGAGCGCAAGCGCTACACTCTCATCTCCCTCCCCCCACCTTTCCTTCCACCTCCCCCCACCCTTCCTCACCCACCCCCCCTACTCATCCCTTTCCCTCCGCTCCTCCTCCTCCCCCCCCCTCCCCTCCCACCCTCCCACCGCCCGTCGCCTGCCGGCCTTCCTTCCCACGATCAATAATAGCCTCGTGTCTGATCATCAGTTCACTCCGACTTCCATCACTACCGCTGTCTCCTCTCCTCTCCTCCCCTCCCCCCTCCCCCTCTTCCACTTCCCCTAGCCTCCCTTAACCCTCTTTTTTCCCACCAACTCACTCCATCCCTTTCCCTTCCCTACACCCCCCCTCCCCCAATCCATCACTGCCTCCCCCCCCCCCCCCCCCCCCTTCTATTCACCCCCTCTGGCTTTCCCCCCTCCTTATTCTAGCCGTCCTTGCTTGTTTCCTTGGAGCACATTACAAGTTAAACAGCAACCACCACCCTCCCATCCTCTCCTCTCTTCACCCCCTCCCCCCCCTCCCCCGCTGTCTCACCCCCTCCCCTCCCCCACCCCGCCAAACCTTCTGTGTTGTTGTACCCTTGCTGGACAGTCCCCCTCAGAGGTTTTGTCATGGAGGCTGTTATCCAATCATTGCTGTCTGGGGCTCTATGCAAATTAGGTTTCGTTTCGATCTCTTTGTTTTTAACAACAAATAAACGAGCAAACAAACAAACAAACAAAGTCGGATCCCGTTCAGGTTTAACGCCCACAGCCATCCAGAGTAACGCACCAGACAGAAGAAGACAAAGCAACACCCGAAGGTGCTGGGGAGGACCCAGAGAAGCACTGTCTTCACCTGCCTTTAGAGCAGTCCTGTACCACCACCCTTGGAGGCCTGCGCTGTGTTTGACGATGGGTACAGGCACGCGCAGGACATTCCATTAAGATATCAAAAGTAAACATCGAGGGAGGGTGGGGGGGAGTAGGAGGAGAGGGGGTCTCACATCACATCACACCATTACCACTTGAACGACAACATGTAAAAATTGGCCGACGACGCCACCCCCACCCTCTTTTTTTTGTAATTTTCTTTTTTACGTTGGGCACAGGCAGGATTCGAACTCGAAATCTCTTGTCGACGAATAACAAAAGCACGACCACTGAGCTCACAGAGGTATACCCCCTGGGCGTCAGTTGCCACTGGCTACAAAGCCATGAGCGGCGATAACCCGTGATCAGATCCTCTTAGACTGGTCAGCCTGGCGGCGTACACTACACGCTCTTCATTATCACTGACCTTAATAGATAGATTTCGTTTTCAATATTCCTCAGAGGGAAGTCCTTGTGGAACAATAATATTGCCCATCTATCTTTTTCTCTTTTTCTTCTTTTTTTTTTTTTTTTTGGTTTGTTTTTCTTTTTCTTTTCGTCACCCTCTGTACTTTTAAATGCCTGAACTTTTAATCCCCCAAACAATCCCGCTGATAATACGAGATCAATATTTTGAAAAGCAACAAAGTAGATGCTCATGACGTGTCGAATGCTATCGGCCCACCTTTTTTTGTTGTTGCTGTTGCTGCTGTTGTTGTCTTGTTCTGTCGATGGCACCGATAATCCACTTTCATTCTAAATGCCATGTTCCCATCCTATTCTTCAATATCTTATTTACCATGTTCCTGTTCTTCAATGTTTCATCTCTCTCTCTCTCTCTCTCTCTCTCTGTATCGTTTAGCTGATAGGATTTTATTTTCAATAAATGTTTACGTTTTCCCTGGGTTTTCTTTTTTTTTTATCACTACTGCCATTATTGACATTCTATATCGTCATCATCCTCAGCTTTTATTCACACACTTCGTTCCCTCGTGGTAGTGTATGTTGTTTCTGTGCTGCATGTTGTCATTTTCCTCTTTATTGACACAGCAGCATAAACGAATAGGCATGCTCACTTAATTATGCCACTGCTCTCTCTCTCTCTCCTCTCTCGCTCACTCGTTCGTTTCCATTCAATTGTTGCATGCACTCTCTTTCTTCTGCGACCCCTCCCTCTCATTCCATTCTCTCTTTTTCTCTCTCCCTCAATTTTGCCGCTCTTTCTCCCTCTCTCCATTATTTCATATCTATCTATGATCCTCTCTTCATCGTTAACCCCCCCCCCTCTCTCTCTCTCTCTCACTCCCCCCTCTCTTCCCTCCCTCCCTCCCACGCTCTCTCTCTCTAACTCCCTCCCTCCCCCCCTCTCTCTCTCTCCCCCCTCTCTCTCTCTCTCTCGCTCTCTCCGCCCATTCTGTCGCTGCTAATGGAGGTGTCTGCACGTTGTGTTCCCGACCCTGTCAACCAACGTGTGGTCCCACGATTTTCCCTCACCCGCCAATGGCTTCCCTCCCCTCGCAGCCTGCCATTCACCTTGCCGATAGGGCGAGTGAAGGTATGGGGGGGGGGGGGGGGGGGGGGGGGGGGGGAGAGAGAGAGGGGGGGGAAGAGGAGGAGGAGGTACAGGGAGGAGGGAGGGATACAACGGCATACAACCAGGGCCGGGTGGGTGGGGTGGGGTGAGGACGATAGGGATGAAGAAGAGGGAGGAAGATCAGAGCGCTCAGGATCCGTGATCAGCCAATGAATGACAAGACTGCGAACTGCCAACGACTTAAATCAGATGGACGGCGAAAGAAGCGCAAGAAGAAAAAGAGAGAGAGAGAGAAAGAAGAGAGAGAGAGAGAGAGAGAGAGAGAGAGAGAGAGAGAGAGAGAGAGAGGAAGGAAAAAAGAAGGTAAGGATAGGGAGGGGGACGTAGGGAAGCTAGGCTGGGAAGCTGGGTTAAGGAGTCGGGAGAGGAGGGAAGGATGGAAAGGGGGGGGGGGGGGGGGGGGGGAGGAGGGAGGAGGGATTTTAATTACCGGGGACGGAACGGGAGCATCAAAGAGTTGGGAAAAGAACCGCAAATACCAGCCCAGCTAACAGCCCCAACTATGAAGAGCTGGGTGGGGGTGGGGGAGGGGGTGGGGAGGGGATGGGGATGGTAGTGAAGGGAGAGGAGGGGGGGGGGGGGGGGGGGGGGGGGGGGGGGGGGAGAGAGAGAGAGAGAGATGAGACTGAGAGAGAGAGAGAGAG
Source organism: Conus betulinus (assembly GCA_016801955.1). Classification (NCBI taxonomy): domain Eukaryota; kingdom Metazoa; phylum Mollusca; class Gastropoda; order Neogastropoda; family Conidae; genus Conus; species Conus betulinus. The sequence continues at coordinate 57,014 of JADBJO010005077.1, read as the reverse complement.
AGAGAGAGAGAGCCAGAAGACTGACCAGTGAGAGAGGAGGTGAGGGAGGGAAGAGAGAGAGAGAGAGAGAGAGAGAGAGAGAGAGAGAAATGAAATGAGAGAGAAAAGAGAGAGGATAGATAGGGCGTTACAACCGTAAGACGTGTCTGGGCAGTCCATTGGGCAGGGATCCTGGATAGGCACCCTACCCCCTCATCCCCATCGCCACGCCTCCCCCTAGGGACTGTGCAGGAGGAGGTGACGGGTCAGGGATTGCAGACCTCCCTCCTGTGCACGAGGTGCCAGGCCCACAACCACCTGTCGGGCCACCTCGCTTCCCCTCCACCTCCACCGCCACCTGTCTGTCCTGCCCACAACCAGGTCATCCCTCCCCCCCCCACCCCTCCTTCCGCCCGCTCTCCTTCCGCACGGCTCTTTTCTCTCTCTCTCTATCTCTCTCTCTCTCTCCGTCTCTCAGTCTCTCTCTCCTCGTTTTCGTTTCCCGATTTCATTTCTAATTGTTCTGATTTTGTTTGCACACCCGCACGTACGCGCACGCACGCACGCACGCGCACAGAGATGGCGAGAGACAGACATAGAGAGAAGGGGGCAGAGACACAGAGAGAGAGAGAGAGAGAGAGGGGGGGGGGGGGGGGGGGGGACAGACAGAAAGAGGGGTGTCAGGAGAGGGGACACACACACACACACACACACACACACACACACACACACACACGCGCGCGCGCGCGCGCGCGCGCGCGCACAGCGCGCGAGCGCAAAAGCAAAAACCAAAACAAACCAAAAAACAAAAAAGCAAAGCAAAAAAAAAAAAAACCGAAGTTGCAGTTGCAGGAACTTCTATGTACCATCCTGCTAGCAACGTCAGGAATCAGCCAGCTCCCACTAGACTTCCTGAAAGTCCTCGTGCCAGCATATATGCACTAATCCAGCTGGCAGCTCCGCCATTTCAGCCCTGCGCTCTGTCTCTCCCTCTCTGTCTCTCTCTCTCTCTCTCTCTCTCTATCTCTCTCTCTCGTTTTTTTTTTTTCACAGACCTAGAGGACAAACAATTATTACAGAAAAAAGTACTTGGAAGAACAAAGACGGTAAAAAGTATCCCTAAAAAAAAAGCCTGAAAAAAGAGAGAAAAAAAAAAAACACCAAACAACAGTGAAAAGGAAGAAAGAGAAAAAAAAGTAAAAAAAAAAAAAGGGTAATCGAGACCGATGTGGGGGGGGAGAGTGGGGGGAGGGGGGGGGGGGGAGGGGGGGTAGAGGGTAATGGTAATGCACGGGTAAAGTACCTGCAGCATCAGAGAACAGTACCGCTGTGTGGTCTTTTCCTTACCTACCTGATGTCCGAATCTGGTTTTTTGCCCTACAAAGTTCGGGATTTCTCTCTCTCTCTTTTTTTTTTTTTTTGGTTGAGAACAGCGTTGCTTTTTTTTTATCTCAGAGAGAGAGAGAGAGAGAGAGAGAGAGAGAGAGAGAGAGAGAGAGAGAGAGAGAGAGAGAGTGAGAGACAGACAGGCAGACAGAGACAGACAGAAAGAGGCGTCTTGTGTCGGGAGCCAAAGCTTTGATCAGACAAGTGTAACGGGCCATCCATCTTCACTCTTTTTCCCACCATTTTTATTCCCCGCCATCAACTCTCACCATCCCCCACCCACTTCGCGCAGCGCAGTACCATACCTCCCCCCCCCCCCCTCTCTCCTCTCTCTCTCTCTCTCTCTCCCCTCTCACCCTCTGGTAGTGTACCTCATCCAAGTTGGTTACTTGTCACTCAAGCATAACTGGCATTCAATGTCTTCATGCTTGTGCGCGCTCGCGCACACATACACACACACAGACACAGACATACACACACAGACACACACACACACACATTCTCGAATCAAGCGGCACGAGAGAGAGAGAGAGAGAGTGGGGTTGGGGTCGGGGTACGGGTCGGGGTCGGAGTCGAGGTCGGAGCGACTCCTCAGGCGTACTGTATGCAGGCGGACGACAATTCGTCATCATTGGGATTCCACCGCCGCCCGGACCCCTTCGAGTGGGAGCCCCTTGAAAATGGAAAAGTGGAAGAAGGCGGGGTAAGGGCTAGAAGGGGCAACAATGCCGGCTGTTTGGCCGAGTCACCTCCCTTTGTCCCTGCCCTCCACTCCAGGAAGGACGAGTGTCTTGGGCTGAAGACTCTTCGCTCTCCTCCCTTCGCTTAACATCTTTTCTTCTTCGTCGTCTCCCTCTTGCCCCCCACCCCCCACCCCAAAAGAAAAAAAGTCTCCCTCCCTCCTCTCCCTCCCTCTCTCAGAAGAAGACGATCGCTTTCTCTCTGCACACCTCTCTCTCTCTCTGTGGAGAAGAGAAGAAGAAGAAGAAGAGGAAGAAAAAGAAGAAGAAGCGGAAGAAGATGCAGAAGAAAAGAAGAAGAAGAAAGCAGAAGAAGAAGGAGAAGAAGAACCCAATGAATCAGCTTTTTCTCCCTTTCAAAGCGAACATGTTAGTTTATGCATGGAAACACACCGCATCCCCCTCACTCTCTTCACAACGCATCCACAAATACACGCCATCACCACCAAACATTCTTTTGACGCAAGCCTAGCACTACACACAACGCATATATCTGTTGTCTTTTCTGCCTCTTCGGAAGGAGACACACATGGCTATGTATGTACGTGTACACGTACGCTCGGTTCGAACACTCATACGCACGTTGACCAGTGAAGTCGGGGTCTGAACGACAGGGAAGGCGGGGGGCGGGGGGGGGGGGGAGGGAGAGGGAGGGACGAGTGCGGGTAGAGGGAGGGGGGGTCAGAGGCTGGGGGAGGGGGAGGGGATGGAAGTGTGTGGGTGGAGGGGCGGAACAGGGAAGACAATTAAAACCTCACATAAAACGATTCATTAAGGGAAAGAAGGAAGAGGGGGAGAAACAACTTGAAAGTGCCGGGTGGTGAAAAGAAAAAGGAGAGATGGGGGGGGGGGGGGGGGGGGGGGGGGTTGGGAGGAACACGACAGAGACACAGTAACTGAACATATAACCTGAGAGTACGAGAGAGAGAGAGACAGACAGACAGACAGAGAGAGAGAGAGAGAGACAGACAGACAGACAGACAGAGACAGAGAGATGGAGGGAGGGGGGGAGCGATTGGGGGGAATAAGTATGACAGGAGAAAGGAGGAGGCGAGGAAATGAGGAGAATGAGAGAGACAGAGAGAGAGAGAGAGGGGGGGGGGGGGGGGGACGACTGAAGGTGAATAAGAAGGGCGGAGGGGGGGGGGGGGGGGGGGGGGGGTGCGAGGAAATGACACCTTTCCCCCCAGCCTCGATGTAATCGCCATCATCAAGCCTTTGACGTTCTCACGACTGTCTTTTGATGAGACCGACTGACCCGCCCTGTGCTATGTAGGTCTTCAACTCATTCCCTTTTCCACCCTCACACACACACACACACACACCACACACACACACACACACACATGCGCGCACGTATCCACGCACGCAGGCACACATATGCACAAAAAGTCTGTGTATAAAACCGAGACTCACAATGTCTCTTTTGGGCACGTGCACTTCTGTCTATGGCTAGACAATCACCCCACTCCCAACCCACCCCACCCAACACTCACACACACACCACACACACACACACTGACGCGCAAAACACACACATACACACACACACCACACACACACACACACACACACACACACCACACTGACGCGCAAACACACACATACACACACACACACACACACACACACACACACACACACACAGGATAGAAAGGGAGGGTGTGGAAAAGGTGGGTGTGGTTCGCAGAGCCGAAGGGAGCAGGAGAAGCGCTCCGCATACCACAAACTAACCCATTGACATCCTTCTCTTAGTTTTTGGACGTGGACAGAACCTGCTGATTTCATTCGGTCATCAACCCAAACGCGTGGTGTGTTCGTCCAGGAATTCAATTTGAAGAATTCACTACACAAATTACTTCCACAGAATATCAAAGCTTCGCGGGGTGAAAATGGTGTTGGGCAACAGCTGAGCGTACTCGGGTTTTTAAAGAGGTTAATTAACCGGAGAGAGAGAGAGAGAGAGAGAGAGAGAGGGAGAGAGAGAGAGAGAGACTGATGAGGCGTGTGGGTAGTCCACGTCATTTCAACTACATTTTTTAAATAAAAACAGCGACATGTTGCGTGCGACGAATGTCATTTAACGCCGCCAACGAAATTCTTGTGTTCACTTTCGTCTTGTCAAGGTACGCATGTACGTTTCTTCGTCTGTGAGCAGGATTACGCAAACCATTATCAGACCTATCATCACCGATCTTAGGCAAAAGATCCAACGCCATCCCGAGACAACCAGAACATTTTAGGGCCTATATCCGGTAAACAAGCACACGGGGGGCGGGGGAGCGGGGGGCGGGGGGGGGGGGGGGGGGGGGGGGTGCTTTCAAAAAAAAACCGTAACATCTTTTCTCCTTCCCCTGACGGCCAAAGCGGACCCAAGATCAGTTCGCATTATCGATGGAACTCTTCACA
>JADBJO010005077.1:40000-47500 GCA_016801955.1 Conus betulinus | reverse complement strand
CTGGATGAAACCCGAGGACCCCGACATGGACGGTACCTGTCCTGCTGCCTTGATTGATACGGTTGAAGAATGACCCGTGGGTGGGGGTATGGGTGGGGAGACTGGATGGGGGTGGGGTTAAGGGAGGAGACTGCATGTGAGGGTTGTAGGGTAGATAGAGCTGAAGGCAGCAGACAGGGACGGGGGCGGGGGGGGGGGGGGGGGGGGGGGGGGAGGGAAGCAGCAGGGCAACAGTCACCGGCATTTACCGCAACTGGCTGCAGACCTGCGCGACGATCTGATACATACAAGCGCTGCAACTCTCTCTAGAAAACGACCCAACAAACATAGGCACCGCAATCGTCTTTGATAAGAACTAATAGAAAGAAGTTGTGCAACCCTCTACAACGACCCAATAAACACAACTACCGTGGGTCTGTAACTCTGTGATGAACCATAAGCGCTGCAATTATCTACAAACGACCTAATACACACAGGCACAGCAGCAGCGCCTTCTACAACTGCCCAAGAAACAAAAGCGTTGCAGCCCTCTAAAAAAACTACCCAATACACACAAGCGTTGCAGCCCTCTATAACTGCCCAATAAATGCAAGCACTGCAGCTCTCAAAACCTGTCCAATAAACACAAAGCGCTACAGCAGCTCTCTATAACTGCCCAAATAAAACACAAGCGCTGCAGCCCTCTGTAACTACTTAATAAACACGGGCGTGGCAGCCCTCTATAACTACCCAATGAACACAGGCGTGGCAGCCCTCTATAACTACCCAATAAACACAAGCGCTCAAGCAATTCTCTATAACAGCCCGATAAACACGAGCGCTACAGCCCTCTGTTAACTACCCAATAAACACAAGCGTTGCAGCAGCCATCTCAGTTAACGACCTAATAAAAAAAGAAAGAAACAGGCGCTGCAGCTCTCGCTCTATAACGACCCCCGAGAAAACCCCAAGTGCTGTAGTCACCGTCTTTCTACAGACCTAATACACGCAAGCTCTATGAACTCGGTCTAACGACGCGCTAAGCGCCGACCACCACAGCCCTCTTCCATATCACGTCCTAATGAACACCAGTCAGTCAGTCCATCTCCATCGGCCCAGCCAGTCTCCCTCCCCCATCCCCCCCACTTTCCACCGCAGCAGCAAAATGGGAATCGTCAGGACAATGGACAGTAGTCAGGGGCACTACAAACAGTCCTGGAGCAGAGAGAGACTACACGTCTTGTTCCCCCCGCTAGTCGGACCCGCAAAGGAAGAAGGGAATGGGGGGTGGAGGTGGAGGGGGGGGGGGGGGGGGGGGGGGAGGGGGGGTGGGGGGATGGGGGAGCGGGGGACGGGGGCGCGGGGCGGCAGCCGCAGCCAAGGCTGCGAGATCGATCTTGCTTGCTGTTATGTTTAACATGCAGCCTTAAGAGATCTCCGGCACACAATAGAGCTGTTGGAGAATAATGTACCGACGACGTCTTGCAATTTTGGGGGAGGTCGGCTGGGGAAAGTTAAAAAAAAAAAAAAAAAGGCGTAGAGGGATGGATGGTATAATTAATGGGATGAAAGAAGAGAGGAAGGGGTGGAGGAACCGGAGAAGGGGAGAGGGGCTGGGGTGGGCTGGGCGGGTGTGGGTATAGGTGTGGTGGAATGAGAGAAAAAGGGGGGGGGGCGGGGGGGGGGGGGGGGGGGGGTCGGGACGACAGAGAAAGATTTATCAGAATACAAACCCGGCCTTACAGACAGAATCTCTGACGCAAAGCTCGCAAGAGTAGATAAAGCACAGCGGTAGTAGAACCTTGGACAAAAAAAAAAAAGAAAAAAAAAAAAAGACAGCAAAGACGATCACCATGTGACGAGTTGAATCTCCCTCTTGGCTCATGTCACAGTTACGTTTTGTTGTTGCCCGTGTGAATGTCCCTCCCTCCCTCCTCGTATGACGTCGCCCCGTCTTTCAGGACGTCATGAAGTCTTTGACGTCACACGACTCTAGGCCTGTTCCTGAGCGTTCGCCAGGGTTCGTCACGGTAGTAAAAAAGTTACCTTTCTTCTGTTGTTAGTAACTATTCGCCAAAAAACCTCGTTCCACACAGCTGTTGCTGTTGTTGCCTCCTGCGGTGTCGTTATGACTTCTTCCTCGTCCTTTTTGTGACTTATTCTGTTCGACTGACACATCACGAGAGAGAGAGAGAGAGAGAGAGAGAGAGAGAGAGAGAGAGGAGAGAGAGAGAGAGAGAGAGAATACGTTGGTTACTAAGTCGCCAAGCGAAAGGAACGAATCGATCATGCTGATAACACAGGAGCCAGCGCGTTGGGACGTTGCGGACTTCTAAAGTCGAGACAAACAGAAATTTGCACAACAGAGAGAGAGAGAGAGAGAGATCACAACACCCGAGAGGAGGGAGAGAGAGCGAGAGAGTGTTATGTGAGAGACAGTGATGGGAGAGGAGAGAGAGAGAGAGAGAGAGGAGAGGTCCTCGCCTTTAATCAATCCATACCTCCCCAAAGTGCCTATCACGTCTCAATAAACGACTGGAAACATAAAAAAAACGAAAACGAGGGGAAAATAAAAAAAGAGTTTTTTTTTTTTGTTTTTTTTTCCCCCCTTCTCTCCCGGGGAAAACGAGTAATTCAACATGTTTATACAGGGGGAAGCGGGTCGAGGAAATATGTTGTTTTTTATTCTTTATAAAACAGAAATGGTTTTTTTCCTCCCCCAAGAAACAGACCGCAAAAGAACAAATCTCGGTTAACAATCTTTCAAGGCGCCAGTCGCTCGCTCATTCTCGTTTTTGAAAATTTTTCATTTTTTATATTATATTTTTTTTAGCGACTACTATCCACCCCTCCCCACCCACCCACACCTACCCCCCCCTCCTTCTTTCCCTATTCTCTGACATGCGCCATCACCTCCCCCCCCCCCCCCCCCCCCCCCCCCCGTTTTATTTTTAACAACTCTGCCCACTCTAAACTTAAAACAGCCGGCACGACACTGCCCTTGATGATGATGACTGGAAGAGGCAGGGCAGCCGGACCCTCCTCCCATTGGGTCAGTCCGTCAGCGCACACACATCACACACCCACACACAGAGGCTATGAGCAGGAGGATGGTTTTGCTGCTGGGACAACAGGGGCCCCCGTTTCAGCCCGCCTTGCTAATGCGGCCCGAGGAGGAGAAGGAGTGGACAGCCCCCCCCCCCCCCCCCCCCTCCCTCCGTGCACACCACCACCACCACCACGGCAAACTTGACAAGACATGCTGCCGGACACTAACTGGCCAGGGAAGAAGACTTTTGGTCAAGCTTGCTCATCTCACCCCCCCCCCCCCCCCCCCCCCCCCACACACACACGCCCTCTCTCTCTCTCTCTCTCTCTCGCTCTCGTGACTGCCTGCCTGCACTTCTCTCTCTCTCTCTCTCTCTCTCCTCTCTCTCTCTCTCTCTCTCTCTCTCTCTCACCTGAACAAATCGTAGTTTGCTTCCTGGTTTCTGATTTTTGTCCTCCTACAAATGTTTTGAAAGAGAGAGAGAGAGAGAGAGAGAGAGAGAGAGAGAGAGAGAGAGAGAGAGAGAGAGGAGGATTCAGAAAACTTCTATTCGAGCAAGGATTAAGAGAGAGAGAGAGAGGAGAGAGAGTTGTGTGTGTGTAGGATTGAGAGAGCGAGAGAGAGAGAGAGAGAGAGAGAGAGAGAGAGACAGACAGAGAGAGAGACAGACAGACAGACAGAGACAGACAGAGAGAGAGAAAGCGACAGAAGGGTCGGTGCACAATTAAGCAAATTATCTCCTACGCTCAACTTTCCATTCGTGCACTGAACAAGAAAATCTTTGACACCTGAGGCAAGAGAAAACAGCGTACGAAATAAAATAATGAAAAAGAAGGGTAACACTCGCTCCCGTGCGTGAGAAATCGGTCGCACACCCATCACTCCAAGGGAAACGCTACTCACGACACCAGTTCCCCCCACTTACAAAACGTTAGATTATAAAGCGAACAGGACAAACTTGGGAGACATCCTCACACCCACTGTGTGTATGCCTAGTGTCTACATATGTGCTTGGTGAACCGGTGCTGCGAGCAGCGGTCGTTTGCAGTCATGGACGGTGTAATTGTCTCCTCCTGAGAGCAAGAGTTACCTTTCTTGTTCTGTTAATTTTTACAGCCATTTGAACATTTGTGTGTGCGTGTGCGTGTGTGTGTGTGTGTGTGTGTGTGAGTGTGTGTCTCAGAGAGAGAGAGAGAGAAAGAGAGACAGACAGACAGACAGACAGACAGACAGAGTTCACGCATATAAAGCGCATGGATCGGGTTGATATGGAATGGTTTTTGATGGAGTATATGACACAGCATGGAACATCCACCTGTATGAAATCAACAGTCATGGAATCAAACAGGCCCTAACATCCACCTGTATGAAATCAACAGTCATGGAATCAAACAGGCCCTCACATCCCACCTGTATGAAATCAACAGTCATGGAATCAAACAGGCCCTCACATCCACCTGTATGAAATCAACAGTCATGGAATCAAACAGACCCTCACATCCACTGCATGACATCAACAGTCATGGAATCAAACAGACCCTCTGACGAAAAGGTTGTGTAGCTGAAATGTCTATGGTTGGCAATTCCTGTTGGTAACAAATGACAAGTTAGTTTAACTGCGTTCAAAGTAACTCCCCCATCCCCTATTTTCCAAGACAATTTGTGTGTGTGTGTGTGTGTGTGTGTGTGTGTGTGTGTGTGTGGTGGAGTGAGAGAGAGAGAGAGAGAGAGAGAGAGAGAGAGAGAGAGAGAGAGCGAGAGCGCATGCGTTCGTGTGTTGGAAGGAAAGGACGGGGGGTAGGTGCGTTTGCCTGTGCGCGTGTGAGAGCGAGAGACTTGTAAGCCTAACAGCATTCTTGACGCATGATTGTTAATGTAATACGTTGGCTTGAACACGGTCACTACCCCTTGCCACGTAACAGCAGGAAACTTGCCGTGACGTGTGGGCTTTTCCTTTCTTTCTTTCTTTTTTTTTTTTTTTCCTTCTTTTTCTGTTTACAGCTCGTGACGAACTGTCCCTGCCGGCCAATGGCAGCTTATTTGTCACGCATCGGTCTTCTTGCGTAGTAACAGGCACTGGCAGATTCAAGGCTGTCACGAGCTCTCTCCTCTGTGTATCTCGCATGTTCTCACACACACACACACACACACACACACACACACACACACAGTGGCGGGTCTCTTGCCACAGCCGTTAAAAATGGCCAGACTCGCGCCAGGCAAACGAATGAACCGCTGTCACGGTGACCGAGTATTGTCACGCGGTCGAAGTCCTCCAACGTTGAACATGGGGCGAAAGGCGAGTGTGACGGATGCGATTCGCAGTCACGGAGGCGACATACGACACGGGATTTCAGTCGCGGCGCTAGGTCTACTACAACTATACAGGGCGTGGGGTCAGGGTCCCCCTATACACACGACAACGCTGACAAAATTAATAATACAAAGGGTTGTCTCTGATTTGTATTGAAAAGAAATCAAACGCGGTCAGGGAATAAGGAAACAGTACATATAACCAGAACAAATAGGGTTATTCACCGTTTACTATTCTGTGCCACTTGTTTTTTTTTTTTTAAATTAATACCAATAAACCACGAGGTTACCTGTACTTGCTACCATTCGTCCCTGTGTCTATATTCAAGATCAAAAAGGGCTGTGACTATAATTATTCAAGATCAAAAAAGAGCTGTGCCGTTCTTGAATAAATTAATGTCGGTGTACATTATTTGTTCATTTCTCCAGTTGTTGCTGTATACATGCGCCAGGTGCAGGGTATATGGGCAAGCTTGGAACATACTGTCTGTTTGTTGTTCCTTTTTTTTTTAATTTGGTGGGGGGTGGGGGGGGGGGGGTGGGGTGGGGGGGGGGGGTATCACTGTTCGTTCTGTCTTGTCTGTGTTAGCGTTTCCGTATTTTGGTGTCGTGAGTAGCAACGGTTTGGAGTTATGGGCATGTAATTATTTGATCATGGAAAGACGAGTTACCGTACTTGTTTTCGTCATTTGAATTGTGTTGGTTGTGGACTGGGTTCAACGGCTTCCAAATGTACTCCAGTAAAAGATGAAGGAGGCGGAAAGCAGCTATCTGAACCATCTCTTTATTGGGCTCCTTTTCGTCGCTGGACCTCTCTGGGCAGGGTTACCCACGGGAAACAGCGTGTTTGGTTAAAAAGCTGCATGAACATCTTGCATTTGGTGGTTTGTCTTAGTGCTGAATTGTCGTGGGAAAAGAAATGAAATAAAAAGTGAAGAGACAGAAAAGCATAAGGGAAGAGAGAAAACAAAGGGGGTGGGATGGGGAGAGATAGGAAAAGAAAACGGAACTATAGGAAAGGTAAATACATTTTGGAGCACAAAAAAAGCATTTAAAAAGGAGGGGAAAAGGCGGCGAGAATGAGGAAGTGGAGGGGGGAGGAGAAAGAAAGAAAAAGGCAGACAAAGAAAGATGGGGGAAAATGGAAAAGCAAAATGAACAAGCATGAAAAGGAAAACAAACAGGAACAGAGGGGGAAAACCATAGACGAAAAGAAAGACGAGCCGAACGGAGAAATGAGAGGAGATAGGCAGAGGAAGACAAACAAAAGGAAAAAGACAAACCACACGGATAAAAGGAAGGTAAACTGATAGGCAGAGGAAGACAAACAAATTGGAAAAAGGCAGACAAATATGGGAAGAAAAAAGAAGAGAAAAGAAAATCAGGCAGAACACGAAAGAAAAAAAAAAAAGAGTAAAAGAAAAAGCGTGAAAAGGTGAGAGAAAAAAAAAAAAAACAGAAAAAAAAGGACAAAGTAGTTTAGGAGAGTGAGGGGTCGGAAGGAGGGAATGGAGGAAGAGGATAAAGGTGAGTCAACGTAACCCCTTCCCACCCTTTCTCCCCGTCCCCCCCACCCCCCACCCCTCCCCACCCACCCTCGCTTGACCCGTCGAAAGCTGTGCAGGGATGCAAGCGCCACTGGCCGGCTCCTCTTGAAAAGGCAAGGAGCTAAGGCAAGGCAAGGAGCTAAGGCAAGGCAAGGAGCTAAGGCAAGGCAAGGAGCTAAGGCAAAGGAGCTAAGGCAAGGCAAGGAGCTAAGGCAAGGCAAGGCAAGGAACTAAGGCTAGGCAAGGAGCTAAGGCAAGGCAAGGAGCTAAGGCAAGGCAAGGAGCTAAGGCAAGGCAAGGAACTAAGGCTAAGGCAAGGAGCTAAGGCAAGGCAAGGAGCTAAGGCAAGGCAAGGCAAGCTAAGGCAAGGCAAGGCAAGGAACTAAGGCTAGGCAAGGAGCTAAGGCAAGGCAAGGAGCTAAGGCAAGGCAAGGCAAGGAACTAAGGCTAGGCAAGGAGCTAAGGCTAGGCAAGGCAAGGAACTAAGGCTAGGCAAGGAGCTAAGGCAAGGCAAGGAGCTAAGGCAAGGCAAGGAGCTAAGGCAAGGCAAGATAAGCCACACCACTCTAAAACCAAGCAGCTAACAGATAGCAAGGTCAAGCCAAGAATGGA
>JADBJO010005077.1:20000-30000 GCA_016801955.1 Conus betulinus | reverse complement strand
CAGCACACACAACCAAGGACTTGTTCAGATAACATCGTTTTTATCACAGACCTCATCCTACGCTCACCCTTCCTTCACAACTGATGATGCGTCCACCACCGTCTCTCCTGTACCTCTTCAACTAGACTCTGCCGCAATTCCCCCCCCCCCCCCCCCCCCCCCCCCGCGCCCCTAATTCCCCATTAATTCTGCTGTCTATTCCCGAGAACCTTTTTCTCTCTCTCTCTCTCCCTCACTCAGCGGAAATTCCCATTAATTCTGCTATTATATTCCCGAGAACCTTTTTCCCTCCCTCTCTCTCCCTCACTCACGGCAATTCCCATTAATTCTGCAACTATATCAACGGAGAACCCAATCTCTCTCTCTCCTCTCTCTCTCTCTCTCTCTCTCTCTCTCTCTCCGTGTTGGGTGTGTGTGTGTCGTGTGTGTGTGTGTGTGTGTGTAAACAGCCCCCTCTCGCTCCATCCCCATTCTCTTTATATCGCACACACTTTCTCTTATCGCGTGAGAGAGAGAGAGAGAGAGAGAGAGAGAGAGAGAGAGAGAGAGAGAGAGAGGAGATCTTTCATCACATCCTTCATCTTTCATCACAATCATTAGGGAAAAAAAAAAGAAAAGAAAAATCCAGGGGGAGCGCAGACCTCTCTCAACGTCGAACGGATCCCGATCCACGTTTCTGACCCGCATCCTAACCCACTGGTAAATGGCTTCGTCCTTGACCCACACAATTCAAGTTCTACCAAGTCTCGTACAAATCCGTTCTGGCTCCCCCCCCCCCTCCCCCCCCCTCCCCCCTTGCAGAACGGATGCGTCGTCAACTGCCCTTTGACCCACACCAAACTTCATGGATTGGTCCTGATGCATCATTTCCATCTTTGAATCCAGTTTCCTTCACTGTCGGTTCGAACACCTGTACTAAGGTTAGCGGGTACCGCCGACGGATAGACAGACCAACAGACGACACCAGACGAAAGCAACCTCCTTTGAAGGGGGGTATCAAACACACACACACACACACACACACACACACACACACACACACACACACACACACACACAAATGGAGAAAAGAAAAGAAAAACGAAGAGAAGGGAAGAGAAAAGAATGGAAGAAAGAAGGAAGGAAAGAAAGAAAAAAAAAAAAAGAAAGAAAGAAAAGAAAAAACAAAGGAAAAAAAAAAAACCAAAAAGAAAAGAAAGAAAGGCCAACAACCTACAGCAACAGCAACATCGCAGGATTATCACCAACCGCAAGACACACACAGAGTATATACGTCATGTCAAGACAGACAAGAATGCAACGATGCGGAATCGATTACACATAAACCAAGACCATCCGACGCTCCAGTGCAACTCTCTCTCTCTCTCTCTCTCTCTCTCTCTCTCTCTCTCTCTCTCTCTCACACACACACACACACACACACACACACACTCTCCTCTCTCTCTCTCTCTCTCTCTCTCTCTCTCGCTCGCTCCCTATCTCTTAAACCATTCATACATAATGGAAGCTCTTTAGTCGTCGCCCAACCTGCTGCTAAAAGTTCACCTAAGGGCCTTAACACACGATCAGACGGCGGCTTGACGACCCACCCAACCTTCCCCACCAGGGTACTTGCTGCCGCCATCAGATCGCCGATATTGACCCATAGTACCAGTAAACTGCCTTCAGCCATCCACCCCTCTCCCCCTCCCACCCCCACTCCGCCGACGCCAGTTTAAAAAAAAAAAAAAAAAAAAAAAGCCCGGTGACGTGTATGTACTACTATACCACACAACCCACCAGCGCCTCTAACCACCCCACCACTCTCATCTTCGATCTAGTAGTGGCTGCTGCTTCGTTTTAAGTCAGGTGAGAGGAAAGGAGACGGAGTGGGGGGGGGGGGAGGGATGGGGGAGGGTTGGGAGTGAAGGAGAGACAGGGGAGGAGGGGGGGAGGGGAAGAAGGCGGAGGGTTGAGGGAGGAGAGCTCAGTCAATCGATTTGCGCTTTTACACTGACCTACTTGGCTTTTATTTTTTTTTATTTTTTTTTTAAATTTTATTCAGGTTTAACGTCCACACTTACACGTGGATAACTGTCCATATGTCCTTGAAGAGTCGGGGTATGGGACATAACACCAAACTGATACCACAAGAACGACAGCTCACCGAGACCAAACGAACAAGGTCACCTTTGTGTGTGTGTGTGTGTGTGTGTGTGTGTGTGTGTGTGTGTGCTCAGCGGGATTCTAAGTAAACGTCGAAGCCAAATCTGGGGGCGAAAGTAATCTTGTCTTGTAAAATGACAGCGCGGCGGAGTGGATGGATCTTGTGGCGGGATGGATGCCTGCAGGAGGCTGGGGCCCAGTGGTTGAAAACACCGTGTTCGCAGTCACAACCTTGTTGCCAGATCAAATCCCAGCCAGCCGGGGTCACGCATGCTAACCAGCTGTCTCTCGCTGCCCATCATTTACGTGTTGTCGTTCTGGGGGAATCCGAGAGGTGTGAAATAGCTTCCCCCCCCCCCCCCCCCCCAAACTGTCTCGCCTTTCTCATGAAGGGTTTGCCCCTGTCATTATGGTGGGTTATTGGCGTAAACCCTGAATGTTACTAATGGAGCTTGCACAGTTTATAAAGACAGACAGACGGGGACGGGGACACACACACACACACACACACACACACACACACAGAGGCACGAGCCTGACAAGATATAACTTAACTGCACCCCCCCCCCCCCCAACACCTCCCCTCCCCTCCAACTCCAATACCCATCTATCCTCCCCCCTCCTTCCTTTTCTCTCTCTGAAAAGCATGGCAGAGTGAATTTCAAGTTGAATTGTACTTATATCTATCTATCTATCTATCTATCTATCTATCTATCTATCGAGAGAGAGAGAGAGAGAGAGAGAGGAGAGAGAGAGAGAGAGAGAGAGAGAGATACGAAAAACAAAGAGGAAACAAGAATGAATCTCTGCTACCCGAGTGCTGACGTCTGCCGTATCAACTGATTTACCTATCGTAGGCACGCTAAAATACATAATTATGCCAAAATGCACAGCTACGTGCGTTCTGTAAGTATGCCTATTTCGATCATTAAAAGAAACAAACCGCCCCAAATCGATGCCAAGCGGCGCTATTCCCCAAACGGAACCCGAAGAGAAACTCCGTTTTCACTGTGTGTGTGTGTGTGTGTGTGTTTCTTTCTTTCTTTGTGGGTCTTTAAGAGGATGGATGCGCCTACGGACTTCCAAGAGAGTTTGCCGGCATGTCGTGCTGTCCCTAATTAATAACCCTGCTTCTCCCTTTCCTTGTCAGGAGGGAGACAGGGAGGGGAAGGGGGAGGAGGGGAAGGGGGGGGGGGGGGAAGGGAGAAGCGGAGAGAGAGGAGGAGGTGGACAGCCAGGAGGTCAAGGGTGAGGAGAGGGATAGAGGATCATCACATTATCAAAGAAACACACACACGCACATGCACACACACACACACACACACAGACACAGGCGCGCGCACGCAAGCACGTACGCAAGCGCGCGCGCGCACACACACACACACACAGTGTACGTGTGTTCTCTCTCATTCGTGCGCGCGCGCGCGCACACACACACACTCTCACACACACACACACACACAAAAACGGACACACACACGCGCGCGCACGCACACAGAAACACACACGCACGCACACATGCGCGCACACACACACACACACGCACGCACACGCACGCACAAACGCACGCACGCGCGCGCGCGCACACACACACACACACACAAATCACGCGCGACAGAGAGGAGTGGCCCAGCGACCACGCACAATCAAACATTCGCACACACGCGCACGCTCATGGAGCGATGAGCAATCAACTCCAAAGGCGATAAATTACATAAAAAGCCGACCATTCTCATTAACAAGGGAATTATAGCACCTCCAAAAAGATAATTAACTGGGCGCCCCCCCTCCCCACCCCCTCCCAAAAATGCTCCTCCCCTCTCTCTCCGATCCGAGCGGAGTGACGGAGCCTGAATACGCCCCGCCATTTCTCTCCTTTCTCACGCGAAATAAACAAGGGGCCATGCCTGCATGCACGCACGTAAACACACACACACACACACACACACACACACACACAACACACACACACACACACACGTACGTAGGTCATGCAAGCGTTTTATACACTCTCAAAAAAGGGAGGAAGGGAGGGAGGAAGGAAGAAAGAGAGATACAGAGAGAGAGAGTGGTTGGGGGCAAGAGAGAGAGGAAGGAAAAGAGGAGAGAGGGGGGAGAGGAGAGAGAGGGAGAGGAGAGGGAGGAGAAAGAGGGGGAGGGAGAGAGGGAGGGAGGGAGAGAGAGGGGGAGAGGAGAGAGAGAGAGAGAGAGAGAGAGAGAGAGAGAGAGAGAGAGAGAGAGAGAGAGAGTTGGCCAGCGAGAAACAAGGAGGTGGAGTGGAGTTGAGGAACCGGGGGGGATGGGAAGGTGGGTGGTAATAAAAATAAGGAAATTGGGAAAAGATGGGGAGGGTCGAGAAAGAAATGAAACTTTCAAGAGAGGAGAGAGGAGAGAGAGAGAGACAAAGAGAGAGAAAGAGAGAGGAGGAGAAAAGAGCGAGAGAGGGGAGAAAGCAAGCAAGAGAAGGAATACGGAATACGGAAACTTTAATCATGTTTAGGCCATTGCCCCTCATGAAGGGGTGCATATATATATACAACCATTTGTCCAATCTGGCATCGATGATTAAAAAAAAAAAAAAATGACGTCTTTCATAACACACTTCGCAGTAGTAGTTAAAAGTAACAGAAACGTAGCTAGCTTAAAAGCCTTGTAAAGATAGATTGAGACGTTTCTGTTTTCTCGTGCGTGCATCTCACAAGCAATACTAGTTTAAAACTGACTGGTGGTACCTTGTTGTCTTTTGACGGCAAGTATCGAGCTCATAAGTCATGTAGAAAAAGGACCGCTTAAATCAAAACGCACGCCATTTTCCTTCTCTTCTTGACACAAAGTGGATATTAAGACTCCTCCACTGCGTTTTCCATAAGGATTACGATGTACTGCAATGTCGGAAAATGCCACGCTCAAAGCGTATCAAATTAAATCTTAAATGTCTAGTCTAAATTCGCTGACAGATATGTTTTAACATCAGGGAGAGTGCAGAAGGTTCTGTACACGTTAAACCCACCACTGTTATGGATATGATCGTTCCAGGTTTGCCATCTGAACAAAACAAGACGGACAGAGGACTAAAACACAAAAACAGTATATCAAAGACCAAGGACACCAGGCGCCCGCCACGTCCCCACCCTCACGCCCCGCCCCCTTCTTACCCCCTCCACCCCACCCTACCCCACCCCCTTCCATCGCCCTTAATCCCACCCCACGCTTTCGCCCCTCCTTCCCCCACCACAAGCTTCAGCAGCATGTGCTGCTGCTGGCAGCCACCCACCACCACCACCACCACCACCACCACCACCAACCGCCGCTGCCGCTGCAACAAAGCGCAATAAAAGTGAACAAGCTCGCATCGATTTCGCTCTCCCCAAGATCCAAGAATTCCTTGGCACGGGCGACCACGCCTGAGTGCACCGAGTATGGGCGCGCGCACAGCTAGTGGACTGTGACGGCTTGGCAATCCATCGATCGGCCAGGACGTTGGGGGGGGGGGGGGGGGGGGGGGGGAGGGGGGGGGGGGGGGAAAAGGGAGGAGGAGCTGGGTTGGGGTGTGGTGGTGGTGGTGGTGGAGGACGCTCCATCTAGGAAGTGCCGGTTTACTGACTGGTTTCTCGCCGCCCACCCCCCTCTTGCTCTTTCCCCGACACGTGATCAGGCAGCCAGCCACCCAGGATATGGGAGTGGAATTCGCAAATCACAGTCGACCAGAGCCACGCGCGCGCACACATATGCGAGAGAGACATATGAGAGAGATGAGAGAGAGAGAGAGAGAGAGAGAGAGAGAGAGAGAGAGAGAGAGAGAGAGAGAGAGAGAGAGAGAGAGAGAGAGAGAGAGAGGAGAGAGAGAGAGAGAGAGAGAGACAGACAGACAAACAGTCAGACAGACAACACGATGCACTCTCTGATTCATCTTCTTTCCGTTCAAAATCCACTTCCTGTTCCATACAATCGAGATGAATGCTGTCGTTACAGGCTAAAGGTCGACCGGAAATCAATATGTAGCGTCTTCAACACCACCACCACCCCACCACCACCACCACCACCACCCACGCTCCATGCACCCTTCTACATAACTATCACACCATTTCATCATTCTTGGGTACATGAAATGATTTGAACGTTCACGCGCTCCTCCTCCTCTTCCTTTCATTCTTTGATGCCGCTGTCGCTCCTGGTTGCCAAACCACCCACTTCACGACGGCGCAGTGCTATTTCTTCACCTCCCCAGACAAACACAAAGGCCCCACACGATGCCAGGCGGGGTGGTGGTGGGGTAGTGGGGCTGGGGGTAGTGGGGGGTGGTGCCTTGCGCAACAACAACAACAACAACAGCAATAACGGCGCGGCACCGTCGTCTGGCACTCCTGTATCGACGACGGCACGGGGGGCTGGAAGAAGAAGAACCGCGAGGACTTGAATCCAGGATTCTCTCCATGGCAGTGAGCAGGTGGGGGTGTAACGGTAATCACCCGTCGGCCTTCGCCGACCCCCCCTCCCCCCCCCCCACCTCCCTCTCCTTCCCAACCCCGGTGCAGGTGAAAAAAAAAAAAAGGACGCAGCCTACTTACTCCATCATGCCAGCGATGCGTAGTTTCTCGATGTCGCCGGCTCTGAACTCAATTAACCATCCGACTGACGAGGCATAAAAAGAAAGATAAGACACTAATATTGCGACACATTTGTCTTTTTTTCTTTTTTGGTCAAGGAGAGTGCGGACTTGAAAACTCCACTCACTCTCTCTCTCTCTCTCTCTCTGAAATACTTTTCCAGCCGTTACTGCCTTTCAATTGATGCTATATACTGATCCAAATGTCAAGGTCTTCCCCCGTTGTCAACTGTCCAACGCATTTGATTCCGTTCTGTCTGTTGCAGAAGATGATGAGGCGATTCTGCGTTGTTCTGTTCTTCTTGAGAGTCGCAAGGTCACGTACACCATGTCATCGACAGGGCAGCGCGAAGTTAATGGGGGAAAGGGGGAGGAGGGGGGGGGGGGGGGAGGGGGAGAGAAAGAAACGCCACTGTGCGAGCGCACGTGCATCTGGCAATCAGTGTTGACAATAGTGACGGAAATAATGGAGGTCAGGTGGACCGCCGCGGGGACAAACACTAGGGCGGGGTTAATGCTGCTGTCCTTAATGGAACGAACTAACAATTCGCGGAAGTGGGTCGCAGATTTAACGACGATCCCGTTTTCTCTGCCGATTAACTGGGCGATTCGCGACCATGTTCCCCACACAGATCGTGCTGGGACGATCGACAGGCGATTGACGACCATGTTCCCACACAGATCGTGCTGGGACAACAATCGACAGGCGATTGACGACCATGTTCCCACACAGACCATCGTGCTGGGACAACAATCGACAGGAGATTGACGACCATGTTCCCACACAGATCGTGCTGGGACGATCGACAGGCGATTGACGACCAGGCGATTCACGTTTCCCACACAGATCGTGCTGGGACGATCGACAGGTGATTCACGACCATGTTCCCACACAATCGTGCTGGGACAACAATCGACAGGCGATTCACGACCATGTTCACACACAGATCGTGCTGGGACGATCGACAGGTGATTCACGACCATGTTCACACACACAAATCGTGCTGAGACAATCGACACGTGATGGCTGTGGGAGGGCTTTTTCAAGGGAGAGAACTCATCATAGGACTATCTTCTCAAACCCTGAAAATAACTACTCGCTGGAGCAGACCTGAGACATGCTGTTGTGACTATCATTACGTTGTTATAGATTTGTCTAAGAGACCTTAACAAATCTTCGGCAAAAAAAAAAAAAACAAACACACACACACACACACACACACACACACACACACACACACACACACAACAACAAACAACAACAACAAAAAAACCAGTTTAGTTACTTGCAATTTACTGTAAATCTGAATATCATGGCCGTACCGAGTGAAATGAATATACATGAACGACAGGAAAGTACAAATGCAGGTCAACCTGCCTCATATTGATTTCCATCACAGTAAAACTTAATCGTGTTCTTTTCAAGCCCATTCATCCTCGAACTTATGTGCAAACTCCTACAATTTCTACAGCATAATGATTTTGTTGTCAGTCCCCGAATCCGGGGATCGTTCGAGTCTTTCAATATAGAGAAAGAAAGCAAAGAAAAAAAAAAAAAAAAAAGAAAACCGCCTATGATGGAACAAAACGATCTGCGTTCACCTTCACCATAGCGTGTCGAGGTCAGAATGGACTGTGACATGGAGCATGACGGTTGGGGGGGGGGGGGGGGGGGGGGGGGGGAGAAGACTTCAGAGTTTGTTGACGAAAAGACGGCCAGGAAAGGGGAACGGGACGGGTGAAGAGCAGGCCAAACTGAACAGCTTGTCCCACGTTAAAAACGGCCTTGAGAAGAGGAGGAAACGGGGCGGAACGGAGGGGTGGGGGGTGGGCACCAAAAAAAAGGAGCGCGCGGTTTGGGGACCAACAACCACAACACGGGAAACAGGGACACGGTCACCTACAAGCCGATCGCCACGATCGGGAAAAAAGTCCTGCGATAAAAAGTCTCTGGTTACTCCAGCAGACGATACCACCATCCCCATCATCATCATCACCACCGTCAATGAGCCATCACCAGCAACCGCCACTCCCCATAATCAGGGCCATACGTCATCCACGGCACTCCACCACCCCACGCCGACCACTAGGGAGGCGGGAAAGGGGGGGGGGGGGGGGCAGACAATCACCCCACCATCGTCCATCAGTCCGCACCGATCAATCCACGCAAGTGGAGACGGATTAAAGACGACGCTGCCGACTTGGAAATCATAACCCACCACTTGCCCCAAAGCCGGAAGGGAGGAGGGGGGACGGGGGTGGGGGGGGGGGGGGGGACGGGGGGGGGGGGGGGGGGGGGTGGGGCCTGGGGGGGGGCCATGGAGGGGACAAAAAAGCGGTGAAGCTGCCGTTTTCGATCATACGTTGTGTCTATGCTCCGACTTCTTGGCCATGTTGAAGGACTTCATTTCTTCAAACCCCACTTCTCTCGAACAACTACAACAACAACGGCGACGACGACAACAACAACGACAATGGTGGGAGTAAAAGCGGACCGCCATTAACTTCTGGCGACTGCTTTCTTCAATTGACCGCGACAGTCACGGCTGGGTTCCGCTTCTAACGAGCATGATTTGGATCCCTCTCCCTCTCTCTCCCCTGTGAATCGAACACTCACTATGGGCATATTTTGACAACTAGTCATGCGGAGGCAAAAACGTGCTACGCCCTTATTTGGCGTGCATGATAGATGTATTTTCAATCCCTCGTTCTGATGTATGAAACTTGGTAGTGGTTTACTAAGCTCCCCTTCCCCCCTTCCAATCATCCCTAAACGACTTGCTGATTTGTCACCAAACAAGAAAAGCGCGATGTACAGACTCAACAGATTTAACGCGCTTTCGAACTCGTTAGCTGTCATTTTGTCGATATGTGATTTTGTCGTTGAAAAACGATTCGTTTAAATCTGAGTTTATCCACATCGACGAATGTAGACAGAAAAAAAAGGCTGTTTCCAGTTCAACTACACTCTCTACATAACAAAAGAAGTAAATCGTGTTTTCTCTCTCTCTCTCTCTCTCTCTCTCTCTCTCTCTCTCTCTCTCTCTCTCTCTCTCTCTCTCTCTCTCACACACACACACACACACACACACACACACACACACATGACAAAGATACACGCAAGATATATACATCATCTGACTTTTTAAACTTTTTATTGGGATTCGGAAGAAACAAATAAACACCACTTCTAAATTTAAACTGATTTTTTCTTACATAACAGAAGCGATTTTAACCTTACTTTTAAGA
>JADBJO010005077.1:7500-10000 GCA_016801955.1 Conus betulinus | reverse complement strand
TAACCCAGATCCCGTAAGCCAAAGCCGGTGTAATGTGACAGACTGTCAGAAGCGGTGCATGTTGGGAAGCTTCCAGAATCACGTGCAGACGACATGCAGCCCCCTCTGCCCGATCAGCAGCCAGCCGTCTGCTTTATTGACTCAGCGGCTATCTCCACATCTTGCAGAAAACCTGCAGCCTGTAACGTCTTTTTTTTGTGTGTTTCTTTTCCCTCGATCAGGATACAAACTTGTCCGTAGGAATTTAATAAAACAAACAAACAAACAGACAAACAGAAACCTGGGACAGAGTTACATTTTGTGGACTAATTTCTTTCGCGTAAGAACAAATTTCCATAGCGTTTTTTTTGTTTTTTTGTTTTTTTTCTTCCTCTCTCTCTCTCTCTCTCTCTCTCTCTCTCTCTCTCTCTCTCACACACACACACACACACACACACACACACACACACACTATTGTTTTGCTTTTCTTCAGTGTTAAAATCTTGATAGCATAAAACGGGTTACGTTGTATCCATAATCAAGTAAACCTTCGACCTCTTACGTGACTGACCATACATATCACCGTAACCCCTTCATCGCTCCAGTCCTCTCTTCCAGTCCTCTCTCTCTCTCTCTCTCTCTCTCTCTCTGTCTCTCCCTGTCGATGCTCAACTCGAGAAAAGGCACCGTCAGAGAACAACACGAATGATACCCGAGCTAATGTGATAACTTC
The DNA here is from genome assembly GCA_016801955.1 of Conus betulinus. NCBI lineage: Eukaryota > Metazoa > Mollusca > Gastropoda > Neogastropoda > Conidae > Conus > Conus betulinus. The sequence goes on along the minus strand of JADBJO010005077.1, from coordinate 9,288 downwards.
CCTAGAGGCTGTGGCGTCAACCTGAAACAGCAGCCTCTTTCTCTCCTTTCTTGCTCACTGATGACATGCCATGTGCATCACGTGATCATCACATACCTGACGTCATTCCCCCTTGAACAGTCCCTCAGAGTGCCCCCCCCCCCCCCCCCCCCCCCCCTCCCCCGCCCCGTAAATCGTGGCTCTGTCAAACGGAAGTCGTCACAAGCCCATCCACCCCCCTCCTTCCTGGAGACAACTCTCCCCCCCCCTCCCTTCCTTTATAAGGTTAACTACATGGAGAGCAGCCAACATACAAGGTTTATGGAAAAGGAAGAGTCTCCGGAGACACCCCCCCCCCCCCCCTCCCCAGCCCCCACACTTTATACGGTTAACAATAAGGCGAACAACCAACATACGAGGTTTTATGGAGAAGGAAGAGTTAAGCCTGTGACACTGTATATGTGGCGGAATACAGCGTGAGCTTTGTGAAACAGGGAGGAATGTATGATGTTATGTATCACCCACGCGGACAGGAGATGACCAAACCTGTGGTAGTTGATGGCCGGTCATCCGACCTTGTTCTGGTGGGCCGGTGCCCCCCCCCCCCCCCCCCCCCCCCCCCCCCCCAGGTATTTACGGCCCCTTCCCGTTGAGCGTGAAGTAGGCAAGGTGCTTGTTTGCGTTGAGAGGTGGTTCCTCTATACATCACGGCACTGCTGGCAAGGGAAGTAACTGTGAAACTTGCCACACAAAACGGACTGCAATGCCTTCGTTGGCGGTATACGTTCTTGGGGGGGGGGGGGGGGGGGGGGGGGGGGGGGGGGAGATGGAGAACAAGCAGGGTCCGTACAAGTACACAATTCCACGACTTTTCCACTGCCCTTTTTTTTTTTTTAAGAAATTTCTCTGACTGCAAATTAGTTCATCATCATCCTTTTTTTTTTTTTTTTTAACAAAATGTATTTCTACTGTTTACCAACTTTGACGTTTCAATGGGCTCAATGTTCATTTGATTTTTGTACACTGACACACACACGTGTCCACACCAAGCATTCGTGTTTTCGTAACAGGAAATTTTGTAATCCCATGACTTGGGACCATAATTTCACGACGTTCCAGTCACAGAAAATTACTTTTTTCATTTCAAAAAAAAATTCCCATGATTGTCTACCAATCCATGACTTGTGTGGTGCGCAAACTGAACAGTTGTGCGCTCTAAATCAAATATCTACGATGCCTATCATTCAAAGTTCCTAACTTGAATAGGGACCATGACGTTTTGTGAGATCACCAGTTCAGCACCCTATTTCCCATTCCCCCTATCCCCCACCTCTCTCTCTCTTTCTCTCTCTCTCTCTCTCTCTCACTCACACTCACACACACACACACACACACACACCACACACACGCACACACGCGCTCGCACGCACGCTGAGTCTGACACGGAATATTCGAACTGCTACACAATGCTCGCCAGAGTCAACAACGACAACAACAACAGAAGACAGTAAAACTACAATCGACAGGAAAGCAAAAACCATGTCTATTTTTTTTTTTTTTTTAATTTTTACTTTGTCAGACTGCGATCTTTAAGTGACCCACTTTTCACACCCTTTCCTTGACAAACGGCCTGTGCAGAAAGACGATAACAATCAAAACAAATACAAACAGAAAAGCCCACCCTACCCCTATCTTTCCCAGTCAGCACCACTGTCAGAGAGAGAGAGAGAGAGAGAGAGAGAGAGAGACAGAGAGAGAGAGAGAGAGAGAGAGAAAGATTCCGAGGAAACGGAGATGCAGTCGTGATAA
>JADBJO010005077.1:0-2500 GCA_016801955.1 Conus betulinus | reverse complement strand
AAATGAGATTGGCTTTCCATCTCTCTCCCTGCTGGCTATCGGGCGCAGATTTTCCACCAGACTTTTTCTTCTTTTTTTTTTAAACTTTGATAGTTTTCCTCCCCATCCTCTTCTGCCTGCTACGGAATTTTTTTTTTTCTTTTAATCTTTAAACTTCACTGTTACTATTATCTATTCATATACTTTCTTTTTTTTTTTTTGGTATTTCTATTATCTTTTCATTCATTTATATTGTTTGTTTATTCATTTACTTATCGATCTATTCATTTCAACGTGTCGTTTCCATGTTGGGGGTGTCGTCGGTGCGGGGTGTTCGATTGTATGTTACCTTTCGTTTTTCGCTTCGTGATTTATTTATTGCACGTGCGTTTGTAGGGGTGTGTGTGTGTGTGTGTGTGTGTGTGTGTGTGTGTGTGTGTGTGTGTGGTTGTGTGTGTGTGTTGTGTTGTGTGTGTGTGTGTGTGTGTGGGTGTGGGTGTGTGTGTGCATGGTTGTGTGTGTGTGGTGTGTGTGTGTGTGTGTGGTGTGTGTGTGTGTGTGTGTGTGTGTGTGCGTGCGTGTGCGTGCGTGTGTACGTGTATGTATACATGTGTCTTGAGTGTGTCTTGAGTGTCTTGGTGAGTGAGTGAGTGAGTGAGTGAGAGAGAGAGAGAGAGAGAGAGAGAGAGGTTGTGTTGTGTGTGTGTTGTGTGTGTGTGGTGTGTGTGTGTGTGGGAGATAGAGAGGGGGGAGAGAGCAAAGAAAGAGAGAGAGGAGAGAGAGAGAGAGAATGAGAGAGAGAGCGAGAGAGAGAGAGAGAGAGGCCTTTCCTTTCAGAGAGAGAAGAGGGTGGGGATAGACAGGCCTAACAATTCACGAGGCATTTCATTGTGGCCACTTCTCTGCCACACGAAGAGGGTTTCAGGAAAAAAAAAAAAAAAACAAACAAAACAAGCGACATGCAATTCAAAGAATGTGGGAAAAGAAAAGAAAACATGGGCATATTATGAATTTTTTTTTTAAAGTACGTATAGTGCCCCAAGCGCGCAAATTATTAAAAACTCTGAGAAAAGGAGCCTGTTGAATGCAAAAGAAAAATTTTGAGAGAGAGAGAGGGAGAGAGAGCGATGAGAGAGAGAGATAGAGAGTGATAGAGAGAGACAGAACCAGACAAGACAGACAGACACACAGACAGACACACAGACAGAGCCAGAGAGAGACGGAGAGACTGATAGGGGAGGGACGGTAGGGGTACGGGGCGGGGGGGGTGTGTGGGGAGGGGGGGAAATGGGACACAATATCCACGAGGTATTTCCCATGTTCAACCTTTTACAGGCTAGAAGCGAGGTTTAAGTAGCAACGAACACCAACATGATGATAAGTTGGCACGATAGCGGGGTGCAAAAAGAAGGACATGGGAGTATGCATCATCCACCATCAAAAAAGCGCAAATATGCCCGCCAGAACATCGCGTAACCATTATTAGATCTCCGAGAAGGGGCACCTGTTGAATGCAAAACGAATTCAAAACATAGAGAGAGAGAGAGAGATAGAGAGAGAGAGAGAGAGGAGAGAGAGAGAGAACGAATGAGGGGAGTGGCGGATAATTGAATAGAAGTGAGGACCCATATAGAGACAGAGACGGGGAGGGGGTTTGGGTGGGGGGACGTGCGATAAGGAAAACTCGAGAATAGGAAACCGAGAGGAGAGAGAGAGCGAGAGAGAGAGGAAGAGAGAGAGAGAGGAGACCGACAGACAGACGACAGACAGACAGACATCCCATACGCACGCTTTCCTCCCTCACAGCAACATACAACGCACAGTTTCTACGTCTGAACACCCCAACAGTCGCAGTTCAAGTCCCCATGTCAAACAACCCAACAACAACATCAACCTCAAACCTCCCCTGCACCTGCACCGCCGGGGGGCTTTCTCATCGCACAACGCGCTTTCACCGGCAAAGTTCTCCCCAAAACTCCCCCTCCTTCTTACCTCCCTCCCGTCCTCGTTCCTTTTTCCAAAACCAGGTCACATTCTCCGCCAAGGGAAACCTCCCCCCCTCCCCCACCCACACCCATCCCGTGCACGGGTGAGGGGGATGGTTGTGACATTATTATCTCTGTGTCTTTTTTGCACCCGTTCCTCCCCCCGCTCTTTGCTCTGCTTTCTTTTTGTTTTGTCCGCATAGCGTGCACAATCATATTCTTACAGCGTAAAAATTGTCGGGTGATACAAGGACAAGCGGCGGTTGGGGGTGATGTTGTGAGACAGAGACAGAGAGACAGAGACAGAGAGAGAGAGAGAGGGGAGAGGGGGGGGGGGGAGGGAAGAAAGAGGGCGAAGAGAGAGCAAGCGAGCGTGTGCGCGTGTGAGCATGTATGTGCGCACGCCATGTACGTATATGATGTGTGTGTGTGTGTGTGTGTGTGTGTGTGTGTGTGTGTGTGTGTGTGTGCGCTGCGAGAGAGAGAGAGACAGAGACAGAGAGACAGAGAAACAGACACACAGACATATAAAGACA
>JADBJO010005076.1:146607-174553 GCA_016801955.1 Conus betulinus | reverse complement strand
GCTCTGAAGCTTCAGCAGAAGCAAAGATTTTGAACATTATTTTCATGGACCTTGGACGGACAGCTGCTGTGGACTAAAATGCACGCACACCTATCCTTCTCACTTTTGCTTTTGTTTTTTGTGGTCTAATCTGTGGCTTGTACTCTGGCGCAAGAAAGTTCCTGCCATACCTACATGTTTTGTTATGCATATAACCCATATATGGCTTTGGCTTTTTCATCATACTTGTCTTTCAAACAGGATTTTGCGTTTTTGTTTGTTTTTTTGTTTTCCCTCTCTCTTTTTTTTTTTTTTTTTTTTTTTTTTTACTAACACCCTGCTTTTCTGATAACTCAGTCAGTGGCTTGCTGGTGGATGCAAATGAGTGACAACTCAGTGATGGAATACCAGTGTCAGGTCTCTCAGTTTGTAACTGATACATTATATTGAATTTCGTTCACATGTTAAAAAATGTTTCATGCAGTATGGGAGATTTACAATTGAATAAGGCCACGTCAACATCATTGTGAAATCACCGTTGACCCCGGCTGACAAAAACATTGTCTTGGTCATATGAAAGACACACATGGAGTTGATAATGACTGTTATTTATTCCTTTATTTATTTATTCAGAGAGATAGAGAGAGAGAGGAGAGAAGCGAGAGGGGGGGGGGCAGAGAGAATTTGTGGATGAATAACAGTATGACTGAAGTTACAAAAAACTTGTCGTATGTGTATTGTTTAAGAAGGGATTGCAGATGTAGAAAGTAATGTGTTCACATGCATGTGATACATCGTCGTCGGTTTTACATTATTTTTCACCGCCCGTCTTGCCCCCCCCCCCCCCCCCCCCCCCCCCTCCCACTCCCCTTCTCCTTTCTTGTCCTTTCCCTCCCTCATGCTGGCAGACAAGGGTAAGACGTTCAACTAGTACGTTAGGAACCACCTGTAATGTGAACAAGACTAGCAATCTTGTTGGAATTTTGACTTAATAAATATGAATTGTCACTGGTCGGCACCCCCCCCCCCCCCCCCCCCCCTCCCCCCTTGTTCTTCCACTCTCAGTCCTGCATCACAAATAACCATTGGCCGCAACATTCCCGTATCTGACAGACGAGTGCTCGTGGATGACCCGTGTAATGATTCCCTTTGCCACCCACGTCATAACGAAAGGACACCAAACATTCACAGCACTCTCTAGCCTACTACTAATGGCTATAACGGCCCATAACAGTTTTCTTCTTTTATGTGAAATCTCAGAAAGTACTTGGCCGATCTTTCTCAAAAAATTTAGGTACGTTCATTATGGTTCACAGATGATGGCCGATGGCCGTTACTGACGGCTATAAAGGCCCAAAACGGTTTTTCCTCTTTATGGAATATCTCACGCGTATTCATGATAAACTGGGAGTACGTTTATATGCTTTGCATCTTGTTTTTCTTTCTCACCTCGTTTTTTTTTTTTTTTTTTTTTTTTTCCATTTACTTCATGTTCTTATGTAATTCAACGTTGACCTACGATTTACGTTGACGTCACAGGTGATGTGGATTTTGAATGTGGTCATAGAACTGATCACACTATCTTTTCCATTAAAAAAAAAAAGTATTGCCATTTTTTCAGAAGATTATCTTTTTTTCTATATATTATTAAGATAAATCTTAAATAAATGGTCAGCGAACCGCCCAGAGAAACGTGGACAAACGAGTCACAAGACAAACCACAACGCGTTTCGACCTCTTAGGTCTTCTTCAGGTGCAACAAACATGAAACAAATAACGAAAATGCACTTAGCTTTGATCGCTTCTGTGTTCAGCGCAAGAAAGAAGGCGTTGAATTGATTCAAAGCCTTCTTTCTTGCGCTGAACACAGAAGCGATCAAAGCTAAGTGCATTTTCGTTATTTGTTTCATGTTTGTTGCACCTGAAGAAGACCTAAGAGGTCGAAACGCGTTGTTGTGGTTTGTCTTGTGACTCGTTTGTCCACGTTTCTCTGGGCGGTTCGCTGACATTTATTTAAATTTGTTTAGATTTCCGCCTGCAGTCGTTTTACTTTGCAACTAGATCTATTATTAAGATAGTTATCATTTTAAGGATTATGATTATTATCATAACTTTTAGTATATCTATTTAGACTCTATCTTACTGTCTTTTCCCATTTTTCTCTGTTCTACTTCTTCGTCACTGTCCTCCAGCTATCCTCCTTCTTGTTCTTTTCTTCCATATCTTCTTTTCTTTCTTCTTCTTGCTACCTTAACCATGTTATTGTAACTGTCATCTCATTGTTCTTCCACTTCATTTCTCATCATCTTTACTACTATGATTACAATGACTGTTACCATTGTTGTTGGTATTACTATTTTATGAGTGTACTACGTTATGATTATTACTATTGCTATTGTTTTTACTATTTATTGGCATCATTATTTGAACAGGCATTGTCTTCCCTTCTGTAGTTTTAGTCGTCGTTCACTCAAGACCGAAGTTTCACCCGGACAGAAGAGAAAAGTGAATGTCTGTCCGTCCCTCGTTTACATTCTCTTGAACGCTATTTGTCTTGCTTGAATTAGTTGGAGAGACCCCATAGGTCGAAACTCGTGTTTGTTTTTTTGCAATTTGCTCATTACTGCGTTCAACAGTAATTCTGTTTTTGCTCTTGTTCCAGATGGCTGGTGTGCAATACCATATAGTATGTTGAGTTTTCAAACACACACACACACACACACACACACAACACACACACACACAAACACACACAACCGAAGGTGCCACCTAAGAAGCAAAAGAAAATCATGAAACAGCTAAACATGCTACATTTTCTTCTGCTTAAAACGGAAAAGGCAGAGGAGTAAAGTTACCACTTTCCGAGGTCACTGAGAAGAAACAATCAGGTTTCGAAATACCGGTGTAACGATCCATCTTAACTCCGCTCCGCTTTTTAACTCCCCCAGGAGTTAGAATTAGCATGTGCCAATTTTAACTCCTCGGGAATTAAAACAAACCACGCCAGAATGACTCCTCGCCTGTTTTAGATTAACTCCCCCACCCCCAAAACGTGCAGTGCAGTTTATGTGTTAGTCACGTCATGAAAAATAAACATTTAATATATGCCCCCTCCCTCCCTCCCTCCCCTCCTCCTCTCTCTGTCTGTCTGCCTGTCTGTCTATCTGTTACCTCCCCCCAAAAAAAAACTTTCTATCAGTTTCTCGCTCACTCTCTCACTCTCCTTGCTGTTTGTCTGCCTTTCTGCTTGTCTCTCTTAATCTCTCTCCCTCTCTCTTTGCTTGCTTGCATCTCTGTCTGCCTGTCTATTTGTTTATCTACCTTAGTATCTCTGTCTCTAGTGTCTCCCCCCCACTCCCCTCTCTCTCTGTCTGTCTGTTCTTTTTTTCTCTCTCTCTCTCTCTCTCTCTCTCTCTCTCTCTCTCTCTCTCTCTCTCTCTCTCTCTCTCTCTCTCTCTCCCCCCCTCTCTCTCTCTCTCTCTGCGTCTCTCTCTGCATGCTTCTAGTCAGCTTTGCTTATTATTATTAGTGTTTATTAGACAGGTTGGATGAATAGGCTTTTATGTTAGCCTAAGATCTTTATCCTTGTCAAGTAAAGTTTTCAAGTGTCATGTGTCAAGTGTCTCTCTGCAGTGTGTGTGTGTGTGTGTGTGTGTGGGGGGGGGGGGGGGGGAGTCTCGGCATAAGGCCTGAATGACCCCCCCCCCCCCCCCCCCCCCTTTATTTTTTGACTCCCCGGGAGTCAATCTGGATCAACATTTCTTGATCGAAAGTAACTCCCCGGGAGTTAGTCTTGGCACGTGCGTATTTTAATTCTACCTCCAGTCTTACGCACACACATATGAAGAAAGGAATGTTTGAATATGCTGCGTTCATGTTGTTTCATTTTTGTTCCAGATGATACACAGGCATGTAAACGTCGAGTGAAATAACTGGTATTGTCGTTGGCTGTCTTTTGTTGCAATCATTACAGTTGTGGGTAAGTTGGATTTCAATGTGTTATCATTCACACTTCTTACGTTTCCTTTACACTTCTGATCGTAGACACGAATTTTCACATATGTTATACAAAATATCTGTTTTGAGTAAAGGTAAAAGTAAAGAGCGTGGAATGAAAGGGACCACAGCAATGAAAAGAAAAGAGGGCAAAACATTAAGTGAATATATGAGGTTGTCCAGCTTAAGAGACTGAACACGTCCAAAACAAACACAAGAGACTGAACACGCCCACGCCCGACATACAAAAAGACTGAACACGCCCCAGACCAACACAAGAGACTGAACATGCCCCAGACCAACACAAGAGACTGAACACGCCCCAGACCAACACAAGAGACTGAACACGCCCCAGACCGACATAAGAGACTGAACACACCCCAGACCGACATAAAAGACTGAACACACCCCAGGCCGACATAAGAGACTGAACACACCCCAGACCAACATAAAAGACTGAACACACCCCAGACCGACATAAAAGACTGAACACGCCCTAGACCGACATAAGAGACTGAACACACCCCTGAGCGACATAAAAGACTGAACACACCCCAGACCGACATAAAAGACTGAACACACCCCAGACCGACATAAAAGACTGAACACGCCCCAGACCAACACAAGAGACTGAACACGCCCCAGACCGACACAAGAGATTAAAAAAACGCTCCTGGCCGAGATAATACACCTCAGACAGACAAAAGGCCATCTGAGTTTCAGTTGTTATACTACTGCAGTTGAAATGTCAACAGCCCAATATTCAAATCTTTTTCAGAAGAAAGAAAATGGTGTTCTAAGGTAAAGGATTATTTACACACGAGCAGTGTCTTCATCCTTTCCACTCACTTGTGGCAAACAATGATCCTGTTGATTCCCTTGAGGCAAACACAAAACCTCTTGATCCTGTTGATTCACTTGGGGCAAACAATAGACCTCCTGATCCTGTTGATTCACTTGAGGCAAAACAATAGACCTCCTGATCCTGTCAATTTAGATCTAGTTGCAAAGTGAGACTACTGGAGGCAGAAATCTAAACAAATCTGAAATTAATGTTAGCGAACCGCCCAGAGAAACGTGGACAAACGAGTCACGAGACAAAACAACGCGTTTCGACCTCATAGGTCTTCTTCAGGTGAGACAAAAACGGATAAAATAACGAAAATTCGCTTAGCTTTGATCGCTTCAGATCGCTTCAGAGAGTTCAGCGCAAGGAAGAAAGCGTTGAAACACGACAAAAAACGTGGAATAAAAGGGACCACAGCAATGAAAAGAAAAGAGGGCAAAACATTAAGTGAATATATGAGGTTGTCCAGCTTAAGAGACTGAACACTTTTGGGTCTGGAGCGTGTTTCAACGCCTTCTTCCTTGCGCTGAACTCTGAAGCGATCTGAAGCGACCAAAGCTAAGTGAATTTTCGTTATTTTATTTGTTGTTGTCTCACCTGAAGAAGACATAAGAGGTCGAACGCGTTGTGTTTTGTCTTGTGACTCGTTTGTCCACGTTTCTCTCTGGCGGTTCGCTAGCATTTATTTAAGACCTGTCAATTTAGTTGAGACAAACAATACATCTCCTAATCCTGTCAATTCACTGGAGGCAAACAATAAACCTGATCCTAACGATTCACTGGAGGGAAGCAATAAGCCTCCTGTCAGTTCACTCAAGGCAAACAGAAACCGTCTGATGATATTGACTGAGAGACCAATAGGTCCCCGATGGTGGGCCTATGGATCGTTTTGAATTGAAGTAAGCCATAACTTCCTGATCCTGTAGATTCACTTGAGGCGAAAAAAAAAAAAAAGAAATAAAAAGAGTGTGTTCTTCTTCCTTCAGCTATTCCACCTTAGTGGAACACAATACAGAGGCTCTGTGCATGAGGGTGTTAACAACAGATCTTTTGTGTTGGAGGGGGTGGTTGGAGTGAAAGTTCAGATACTGGTCAGTGTGGGTGGTTTCCTATAGACACTGGTCTCCACCCTGTCGTCATGGATTCGGGAGATGTGTCCAGCATCTGATGTTAACACCCTCATTCACAGAGCCTCTGTACTGTGTTCCACTAAGGAGGAAGAGCTGAAAGAAGAAGAACGCATCAAGACTACCCTTTCCGTTAATGGATATCCTGCATGGATGTGGGACAACGCTCGAGTTCCCTGCCCTTCTTCTACAGATAAGGACAGTGTGAAAGTGGGGATCCCTTACATTAAAGGAGTTTGAGAGCGTCTGGCCAGGACTTTCCAACAACATGGATGCAAAGTGTTCCACAAACCCACCAACTCCCTATGCCAGCAACTGACCCATGTCAAAGACAAAATGACCCCTTCAAGCGGTGTGGTGTAGTGTACCAGGTAAGGTGTCAAGACTGTGCCAATACCTACATTGGCGAGATAGCAAGACCGCTCACCACCCTTCTACAGGAACACCAAAAACCGATCTACTTCTGCATACACGAACACCTACAAGCCACAGGCCATAGTTTCAGCCCTCAAGAAACCAAGATCTTATCTACAGAGCCCTTCCTCAAAGAAAGAAAAGTTAAAGAAGCCATTGAAATCAAGACTAGATGCTCCAGCCTGAACAGAGATCAAGGCTTTGAACTTCCCCACATCTACAATCAGATCCTGACAACTATTCACGTCACACATCAGTCGCCCCACCAGGCCTCGCTGCCACAACAGCAACAGTGAGCTGAAGAAGACAGGGCGACCCTGTCGAAATATTTTCAAAGTAAGTTTTTGATCTGAAGAAGACAAGGCGACCCTGTCGAAATATTTTCAAAGTAAGTTCTTGATTCTGAGCCTAAATACTTTTCTAAAGTATGTAGTGCACTATTGAAAACTTGATTAACTTCAGTTCATCTGGTTTGCAGTCTGTTTTCTGAAAGGTTCTAATCATGAAGGTACCGTGCATTGTGTTTGCTCATATAGATCAGCGTTCGTGTGACAGACACTTTCCTGCATACCTCTTTCTCTCAGCACATAATACTGGCTACACCAGTTTCAGATATCAGTTTACAGTAAACCTTCCGGTGTTTCTCAGATGTTACTTTGCTGTGTTATAACTTCAAGGGAGACCAGCCTGCCCTCCCCAAAGCAGTCGGACACGAGGGCAAGTGGCATTTCCCAGTCGTCTCAGCACAGCATGTCAGTTCATTAACGGAAGAACAACCAAGAAGGGCACAGGGGGCGACCACTACACAGACAGGGAAGCGCACGACACTTGAGAGCTCCGCATCTTCACCACGAACAAGGCAGCTGCCCCGGCCCAGGGTCCAGACAACAACATTACGACCTCTCACCCCCCACCCCCCCACCCCAACATCTCAATCACTGACTCCTCTCTGCAGTTATGTCATCACTTCTCTGATACCAGTGGGAAGAAACTCCGTTGCCACACATGGGCTTCAAATCCAAGCTTTCACATCCAAAACAAGTCAGACATTTTCACATGAACCAGCGCTTGCGTCATTCTGAACGAGTGGCAGTGTCAACGATTGATGCTGTCACACATCAGATACTATGTTGCATGTTCCTTAGGTTTTGAATGAAACAAATTTGTGTTGCTTTGTTATGGCAGGAAAAGAATCTGTCCTCCTTTTTTTTTTTTTCTTCATCTTTGATCATTGTCATGGGATTGTCACTCCACTTCATATTTCTGCGTTAGCTTTACTAAACGTATTTTGAACACATCTTTTCTTGCATTTTATATGTGTGTGTGTGTGTGTGTGTGTGTGTGTGTGTGTGTGTGTGTGTGTACATGCGTACGTGCGTGCGTGTGTGCGTGCATACGCGTATATGTGTGTGTGTGTGTGTGTGTGTGTGTGTGTGTGTGTGTGTGTGTGTGTGCACGCACGTACGTCTTTCCTTTCTCTTTCTCTCTCCCTCCTGTGTGTGTGTCAGTGCGTGCGAGTGTATGTGCACGTGCACGTATGCCCCTCTCTCTCTCTCTCTCCTTCCCCATTCTCTTCCTCCTCAGTGTGTGTGTGTGTGTGTGTGTGTGTGTGTGTGTGCGTGCACGCATGCGTGTGTGTGTATGTATGTGCGCATTTGTGTGGGTGTGCGCGCACATGTGTGTGTGTGTGTGTGTGTGTGTGTGTGTGTGTGTGTGTGTGTGTGTATGCCTCTCTCTGTGTCGCTCTCCCTTACTCCTCCCTCTCTCTCTCTCTCTCTCTCTCTCCTTTTCAGCTGCCTTCCCCCTTCTCTGTCCCCCACCCCCTCACGCTGTCTCAGAAACAGAATCGGCAGTCTTCTGGTAAGCCACAAAATGACTGTCCAAAATTGTGTAGACAGATCAGTTTTAATGATTATATACCGTGAACTCCCCCCACCTCTCTCTCTCTCTCTCTCTCTCTCTCTCTCTCTCTCTCTCTCTCTCTCACACACACACACACACACACTGACTGACTGAAACCATTTACTGTCAGATTAACATAGTGTTGTACTGACACACACACACACACACACACACACACACACACACACACACGCAACGCCTAAAAGATTAGGTTATGATGTTATGTCTTCTTTGCATTTATCTCACCAAGACACCTGATGTCCTGCGTTATAATTAGGAACTGACGCCAGCTCTTTCCCGAGAACGTTGAAGTCTCACTGATCACGTAGTTTCGGTGCAGTGCGAGAAATGGAATTAGAAACTAAAACGATTACTTTTGTGGGAAGCTGAGGTCGAGGTTTGTGCAGAATTCCGTACGCATTCGTTCTGCTTCCAACACATCCTGCCTGCAGTTGATGATACAAAATGAACTCCTTGCAAAAATACTATTGAAAAAACTGATTTGTATTATTTCTTTTAAAACCAGTTATACGTTTCTTCCAAAATGCTTCTCGTTACACGATTTCGTTCATTTTCTTCTCTTTTCTAAATCACATCAATCATTTACATTTACTTATTAACAATTTTTCTTTCCCGTCATGTATTTGATATTCCCAAACTGGCCACTTACCCATAGGGAATCAATATTCTGACCAACAGAATCCCTAGCAGACTTCTGTCTATGCTGCATCAAAATCGGCCACTCCCTGGCTGCAAGGAAAAGCAGGTTTTCCTTTTACAACCCCCAAGGTTGAAAATAAGGTAACAAGTCGGCCAAGGCTAAGCGCCCGCGGCCCTTTCCTCCGTCTGGCAACTGCTGGTCTGCCCTACATATCGGGAACACACCCGTCCTACGAAACAGTGAGCTGCTCTCACCGATCACGTGCCTCAGCGTCCGGTCAAGGACGAGAAAATATTAGGGATTCAGATACTGTTTACCTATGGTTTTTTTCTTCTCATCAAAAGTTCAGAACATCACCCGCGCTTATACACTGTCATGACATCCGTTTTCATTTTACAGAGTCACAATTTTTCCATTCACAGCCGTAATAGTGAACAACACGCATGACATATAGCATTGAATCAATCTCTTCAAACCAGAACGCCCATTCTCAATTAAAACCGGCACTTTCACCATAAATAGTGGGCCAGAAATTGTGCTTGTGTGTGTGTGTGTGTGTGTGTGTGTGTGTGTTTCTTTGTGAAACACATGTCAGATAATTACATCCCTTCTGAAAACAGGGATAAAAGGGGCCTTCACACACGTGCAGTTTTGTGTAGTAGACATGAAAAACATCACAACTCGGTGTGCATGGGCCTGTGTTTTTGTCCCCTCGTCATTGACCTAGCCTGATGAACACAGATTTCAGCCAAGACGCGTGTCTATTTCTCAGATTTGTTTTTTTCTTTTTGTCGCTCTCAGCAAAGATGAATTATATATTGAACAGTTTACAACAGTTCTGCTGTGACAAGAATAGCTGTGCATACTTTAATTGTGCTCTATTATGACAGATCTGTCACTCAATTGTAAAGGTCATGGTTCACAATAAAACGCATTGCAAATTATTCTGATACATAGACTGACAGCGTATTTAATATAAACAGAAAATAAACAGACGTATGCATATAAGCAAAAACTCTGTAGCAATAAATCAGCCAACCAACTAAACAAAGAAAACGGGGGGAAAAAAATCATGTTTCACAAGTACAATGAATCGGAACTAAGGCACACAACCAGCATTAAATCGTTCTGGTATCCTTATGTAATACCAAGCTATTTCACACACACACACACACACACACACACACACACACACACACACACACACACCCTCTCTCTCTCTCTCTCTCTCTCTCTCTCTGTGTCTCCCTCCCACACACACTCACACACCAATACTTGCACTCTCATGATGTCCATGGATACTCTAATTAACATGCTGGCATCACCCCACTGATGAACACACTCCAGCGCACACACGTCTACAGTATACGCAGGAGACCCTGAGATATTCAAAGTCTTATCTCAGTCGACATGTGTTTCATCTTTTGTGTCTGTTATTGGAAAGGCCCAGTATGAGTTTGCCCCAATCTCTAGGAGTCTTCGCAATGTTGGCTTTGAAAATTATTCCAATGTTTGTTTGGTTGGTGATGTTTCTTGCTCTTCCCTTAAGTCTGGATGTGCAGCCACTTCCTCTCTTGATATTCAGATCTGAAAGATGGTGTATGGTATAGTGGCTTTGCTCTTGTTTGCTTAAGTGATTTTTCAGATTTCTTATTACATCAGATGGGCCAAGTAATAATCCAGTTCTTATTGTTGCCTTGCCAGCCAGTGTGTCTGCTCTCTCGTTTCATTTAACTCCAGCATGTCCAAGGCAGTACATCCATATGAGTCTCTCCAATGGAAGGCTGCGCATTAGTTCCTTCCAAGCAGGGCTTCCCATTCCACTTTTCACTTTCTGAAGTAGGTTCATGGAGTCTGTCAGTATCATGGCTTGTTGAGTTTGAAACTGGCTTATGGATGTAAGCCAGTGGAGTGCTTGTGTCACTGCTTCTACCTCCATTGTTAGACTTGAAGTTGTTAAACTGTGCGCACCATTTCTTCCTGAATAGTTCAGCCATTTTGCTTTACTGTGTATCCCCCCAGCCTGACTTACCTTTGGTGACAAAACCGTCAGTGTATATTAAAATATCATCTTTTGTGCAAAGGTCTTCTACCAGCATCTGAATTTCTGCGTTGGTTTTGCCTTCTGGCCATTCTCGACAATGTTTTTCCAAGTTCTGGAGCGATGGCAATTTGGTAGAGGTGCTTCAAGTGTTCTGGATATTTCTCCCATTCCTTGGTTTCTTTGACTTCTGCTAACTGGCACACAAGCTGTATACTGTCTTCTGCCTGTCCCATCCATGATTTTCCACGTCCTAGCCGAGCACCGTTTGTTTCCTTGACTGCCACATGAAGTGGGTTTTGGGGGTTTTCAAGAGCTCTGAAATATGCCTTCACCTGTTCCAGCTTGTGTTTTGTCTGCATTGAAGGAAGGTAGAGCAGGTATCGCATAGTTTGAACTGGTGTGTCCTTTGTGGTTCTCAGGATCAATGTCATTGCTTCATTTTGAATTATTTGTAATTTGAGAAGGTTGCTGTTGGACAATGCCTTTAGCTGCCATTGCTTTCATGGCAGATATATCAGGAATACACACCTTTACATTAGGCATACATACCTTTCTTACGTAGATCTCTGCAGGTTTGTGTTGCATCATACATTTGTCTTGTTGTAGACATTTTGCACCGTGGAAACTGGAATTATTTCATATTGATAAAAATTAGATTTTACCTTCTTTGCTTGTAAGCCATGGGAGTTGTTCCCCATAGTTATGTTCTCATATTTTTTTTTCAGATTTTACAATCGTTCAGAATTTCAAGTAAGTTGATTTTCTTTAGTTTAGTTGTTTCGGGAGTCGTAACAATAACATTTTTTGGTAAAAGTTTAAGAAGAGCTCCCTTACCCAGCTTCCAAGCTGAGGACCCTCCAAGAGCTCCTACTCCACCAACGCCTGCCCCAAGGAGATCGGCAAGACTAGCAGCAAAACCACGTATGCGCTATGCCAGAGACAGGTTCTTCAGAGGTTGACAGTGAAGTGAACGTGTGCACATGACTATTGCAGTGAGGAGCACACAGGAAAGTCAACAAACGGACATCTTGAAAGACTTGAGTTCCAATCTATAGGATTTTAAAAATATTTTTTTTAGGAACTAAGAGTTATTTTAAAACCTTTATGATTAAAAAAAATTGGAAAACTAGGAACTAGTTTGACTAGCGTGACATGCGACTAGTTTTAAAATTGTATTATTTCTAGAAATTTTAAGGACGAAGGTAAGTTTCTGTAGGAAAAGAAGAATAGGGTTAGATTCTCTGCAATCTTAGTAGTAAAGCCTACGATTATCCTTCTAGGGATTCTGTTCAAAATAACGTCCCTTTTAGGAAGTAAAGAGATTCTTTCTTCACCCAAGTCATAAAGTTTCGGATTATCGGTTTAGGCATTTCGTTCAAAATAACTCCCCTTTTAGGAAGTAAAGATGTGACATAGTAATCTTGTTCCAAACTGAAAATTTTCTAGCTGTCACTTTCTTTGTCTGGAGCCTAAGGCGTGGCATAGTGGCCTTGTTTCAAAACAAACAGGTCTCCAGTTGTCACCTTTCTCCCATCATGTCTTGATTTCTGAGTCAAGGGAAAAAAATAAATCCCACCCTGGTCGATCGATATTATTTGATCAAATAGGAGGAGGAGCCTCTTTGGGAAAATCGCTCACAAAACTACCCCTCAGAGTCTTAAGGCTACATGCCATTCTTCTTGGATAAACATAATGTCAGTCGATCCATATCATTTTATCAATGGAAAGATTAGTTTCCCAGAATCTTAAAACAATACGCCACCTTCCTTTGATAAACATATGTTTGTAGCAATTTTTCTTTGGTATAGCATTCAGGAGACCTCTTTTATTTTGTGAAAATCTTTTGTGGATTAAATATTAAATTGAGATGATTTTCGTGAGATGAGTTTTTCTTGGTTGAAAGAAAACTTAAGATTAGAAACAATATAATAGAAAATTTCTTCTGTACCAGCAAGGACGCTGGTAATATTAGAGTAGGGGGTAATGTAGTGGTGTGGCGCTACATGTGCTGGAAAATGTTTTAGGACACAACGATGTGTTGTGTGATCGTAGATCTGACGCATTATAAATTCATCCTGCATTTTAGAGTTATATCACATTATTAGGAATGCATACCCTTTTAAACGTAGATCTCTGCGGGTTTGTGTTGCATTATAGATTTTCCTTGTTGCAGACATTTTGCAACGTGGAAACTGGAATTATTTCATATTGATAAAAATTAGATTTATCCTTCTTTGTTAAGTCACGGGAGTTGTTCCCTTAGTTATGTTTTCATTTTTCTTAGGTTCAACAATCGTTCGGAATTTCAAGTAAGTTTATTTTCTTTGTTTAATTGTTTTGGGAGCTGTAACAATCACATTTTTTTTTTGTAGTTTAAGTTCGTCATTTTACATTAATTTTGGTATGAGTTAATGACATCATATCCTGAAAACATATTGTGTTATTGTTCAGATCTAATCAGGGATCATTGTGGTGTTTGTTAAGTTGTGCTCCAACGAAAACGGCTGTCTACACAGTTGTTTAGTGATAGCTAACATTGTGTGTGTGTGACCATGGAGATCCGTAAACAAACTCAAAACTATAAAAGAGGCCCCTATGACCCTGTGAAGAGGAGGGTGTGTGTGTAATCAGGTTCAGATTTATGCTGATGTAAAATAAACGTCGACTCTCACTTCTCCTGCCTTCCTGATTGTCTCTCGCCTGACTGCCTGGCCACTGCCTTTCCCTAGCCTTACCACTCCACAGCACTTCTGCACGACCACTCAGCATTCGCCACCACCACCAGACCACCACACATGCAATCATGCAATTACAAAGTAATGAAAAATCAAAACAATGAGGGGAAAAAAAAAACAATGTCTACTTTTTACAAAGAAGAAGAAGGCAACAACAAGAATTAGAAGAGAAGATTGATAATAATAAAAGCGATATGTCAATGCATAAAAGTAAGGAACAAAATGTGTGTGTGTTTGGGGGGGGGGTGGGGTGGTGGTGGTGATGATGGTGTGGTGGAGTATCATATATAAGAGAAAAAAAAAAAACAGATTCGAACCACCGTCAGCAAAAAAATCCTGGATCAGGCAGATACACAACCTACTTCGTCACAGCACTTCTGATATCCTTTGTGTGACTTAGCGTTCATAAAACAAGACTTGGAGACCAGAACACAGCACTACACTGAAAAGTTTTTTTCACACTTAACACAGTTTCCACGATTAACAGACAACCAAGTGTATTTGCATGCCTTTCTTAATCATTGTAGCATCCTTAAAACGTTACTTCAACATAAACAAGAAGCACTTAGCTTTGACCAGAAGAGATCAAAGCTAAGTGCATTTTTGTTATTTTATTCGTTTTGTTTCACCTGAAGAAGACCTAAGAGGTCGAAACGCGTTGTGTTTTGTCTTGTGACTCGTTTGTCCACGTTTCTCTGGGCGGTTCGCTGACATTGATTTCAGATTTGTTTAGATTTCCGGCTGCAGTCGTCTCACCTTGCAACTAGATCTATTTGATAGTAGTTTAGCAGTCTTCTTGATGCACGATGATGTTGCTAGGGTCGTTGGCAAGTCAATGCGCATGCTCCGTGACTAGGCTTATCACTTCCCGTGAGATTTATTGAAGCAAGACTTGTCTGCCACATATCATACATCTCTCCCCTTTTAATAGATTGATACTGTGTTCAAGAATATTCAGTTTTCTGTGAATAATGCAGGTAAGTTTGTACTTCTTCTCACTTGTTTATGAATATTTACAAAAAGTTAAAATAGCTGTTTTAAAGTAATATTAATGTCCTTTCTGTGTAGAACTTCAATCACCGAAATAACAACTGATCCAGTAAACTGTTTCTAGTCTCAAACATAGACTTCGCTCAACTTGAAGAGTTCAACTTGAATGTACATCTGCAAAACGTCATAACGGCGTAATTAATGATTTATGACTTACGTGTTTCCCCTACAATTTTAAAGGATGCCTGTTATGTCATTTAACCATACTGGGCACTGGTTTTGACGGCCGTGTGTTGCCCCTCAAGATTGATCTGTGAAAGCCGCCATAGACGGTCCATGTTACATTGTTAGATCTATCGTTATTCTTGATATGAAAATCCCATTCCTACCACCTAAATAGGCCTACAATTAATCTTTCCCTAAAATCATGCAAAAAAGTAATTATTTCTTCTATACCTCGATTTGACCAAACAAAACCATATCCTAGCATAAACAGTTAGATATTTGAAGCCCAGTTTGTTTTGTTGCTTGAATCTAGATCTAGCAATATCATTTAGGCTTTGTGTGTGTGTGTGTGTGTGTGTGTGTGAGAGAGAGAGAGAGAGAGAGAGAGAGAGAGAGAGAGAGAGAGAGAGAGAGAGCGAGCAATTCTTGTCCTACGTGGGCGTTTAATGAAGACTGTCATGATGGACGGTGAGACTTGCTACGTGATTCGAGTAGCTAGAAGTTAATCCAGTAGACCATGAACGTGGAGGACTTCCAGGACCGGTCGTATTTCTTCGTTCCATAGGCGGAAAAACTTGCTTGAGATAGGTGTAAGTGCTTCTTATTCCCCCGTACTGGTTCCTCAATGCAGTTTGCACGAGGTAAGAATGTGATAGAACTTCTCTCAGCACGAGTAGCCAGATATTGCCACTGACACCCATGGTCAAACTTCTGCAGAACAATGTCACCCTGCTGAAGTTCTGGAAGATTTTTTAAAGCTTTATAACGTCTGTAAAAGTATTTCTTGTTTGAAATCGTTGCCCATTCATCTTTTTCTTTCAGCCACTTTTTTGATTAAAAATAAAATATTCATTTGGTTCTAGGTTTGCTGGAAATGAAGGAGGTGTAGTTCTTAGTCTTTCCCCCATTGCAAGTTCAGCTGGACTTACTGCTCTTGGGGATAATAGAGAGCAAGGAAAAGATGCTGTTGCTCTAGAATGCATTTGGCAATCTGAATGGCACGCTCAGTTTGTCCATTTGATTGCGGAAAGCAAGGACTGCTTGTGACATGAATAAGTTGTACGTGCTATTTCAATGTATCTTGAAAAATAGTAACTGACTGAAAGTAGGCACTCCAAAGTGATTTTTATAAAGTGTTTTTGACTGTTGTTTTCAAAAGATCAAGGTTATAGAACAACTTAAAACTAAGAAAATTATGTAAAATTTATAGCTGTAGCTTAATCAGGAGCGAAATAATGATTAAAAAAATTAATTTTCTTACAACAGTCGGAATTCCCCTTAAGGGCCATGTTTGGAGGCCTGTAACTCGGCCATTTTGCAAGTGACATGTCTGAAACTATGGGTAATTGATGTCAGCTACTTGTAATATACACTGCATTTTTTCAGACCTGTGGCTCTTACAGAGTCTGACTACCACACTCCTAAAATGCCAAAATCTTCATTTTGACTTATTTCTTTCCCATATTGGCAACCAAAACAAGTTATAAAATGAAACACCTCTGCTGCTTCAATTGATATACAAGCATGTAACTTACATCAAAATGATCAGGATTACAAAATCTATCAAATAAGAAGACATTTAAGCATGTCAGCACAATTGTACACCCCCCCCCCCCCCCTTTTACCCAACTTCTTGTGCGCCATATAAACATTATGTATACAAATCAAATATTTCTGCTCGGCATGATCTTATGAAGACATATGATTGACATTTGTGTCAAAAGTAATGCTCAGAAGATTAAAATGCAAGAAACTTTGCCTACTCCCACTCCTCCCCTCCTCGCTCCTCTCTTACCCACCCCCTTTCCTCCACTCCACCCTAATTCTCCAGTGCCTATGCTTTCCATATATTAGTGAATATATATATATATATATATATATATATATATATATATATATATATATATATAGGTATGTATGTATGTATATATGATTGCCAAGGAATACTGAATATAACAATGTCATTACAAAATAAATACACTCATCCCTTTAGTTTTTACACTGGCCCCACACCGCCTTGCCAGCAGGACCTGAATGGACAAACTTAAAGGTTTACTTAATTGTAGTTGAAAGCCTGAAGAATTGCTTCTCTTTCTAATTGGCATACATTTTCAAAATTGATAAATATCCCGACGAGCACAGTGTACAAAACCAAAGGAAGGGATAGGAGAGAGATGTGCATATGCTGGCCAAGGCTCGCAGCTAATCAGTAAACAGCGCCAACGTTCAACACACGCTGACACACAATCACCATCAAAAGTACGAAAGACAGTGTATAGAAATGAAAGATGAATAACAGATTGTGTCTGGTGTATTTTCATAAAAAAGCAAACAAACAAACAAACATTTTGAGAAAATAACAGTCGATTGTGGGTTAACAGCCCACTGCCTCTTTCTTCGTCATGGAGAGA
The DNA here is from genome assembly GCA_016801955.1 of Conus betulinus. Taxonomy (NCBI): domain Eukaryota; kingdom Metazoa; phylum Mollusca; class Gastropoda; order Neogastropoda; family Conidae; genus Conus; species Conus betulinus. Next base: position 157,222 of record JADBJO010005076.1, on the reverse strand, counting down.
AAGTTTGTGTAGAATTGGCATTGTTACAATGTATGTTGACCAGAACAAGGCCCGTTGTAGCAGACACTAACCGCAAAGTTTGGAGTATCTGAAAAAAAAGTAATAAATAAATTGAGTTAGGGTTGTCATTAATTGATGATAGCTAATCCATTCCATTCAGTCACACACACACACACACACACACACACACACACACAGTCACACACACACACACACACACACACACACACACACACACACACACACATCACCATAACCGCCAGTGACAGTGGAGTATATGAGACAAGTGTTTTAGAATCGCTGCTTGATTCAATTAATGAAGGAAATACAGGCACAAAATGAATATTCTGTATAAAACTTAAAGAAATGTTCGCAAATGGCCCCAAAACGTGGCCAAACGAATCACAAGACAAAACACATGTGTTTTGTCTTGTGATTTATTTGTCCACATTTTTTGGTGGTTCACCAACATTTTATTAAGATTTTGTTTAGCTTTCCGCCTGCAGTCAACTGACTTTGCAACTAGGTCTAATATTCTGTACGTTTTCCTACTGCAACTCTGCTAGTTTCAGCTGTTCTTTCGACATAGGGTCTCAAAAGCGTCGTTGGGCACGGTCACGTGACCTATTAAAATTTGATATTTAAGTTGAAGAGGAAAGATCTGGTTAAAAAAAATCAACAGAAAATAAACCTGAATTCATACAAACTACAGCTGTAATGTATACATAAAATCTAAGCAAGAGTTTTCATTTGGTGTAAAATACTAAACACATACCCCTCTCATCAGCACGGCCCCACCATTACCTCGGTCTGATGTTTCGGTCGTCAAACAAAAAAAAAAAGTAATCTTTAAAAAATATACGACAGTAATATAGTTAAATCATGATGTAAAACTGTTGGATAAGGCTGCAATTTACCATTCAAAATAGCTGGAACTGCGTTGTTTGAAGACTACTCGTCGATATTCGATAGATTCCGTTGAGTATTTACGGGTCACATGCCGTCTTGTAGTTCTGCCATTTCAATTTTCGAGTCGACGTCGAAGCTGCACCATGGCTTGTTTCGTAGCTTTGCACTCCATGGCATTTGAACGGACAAACTTAAAATTTTTACTGAACAGTAGTTTAAACCCTGAAGATTTGTGTGAGTGTATAAGTATAAATGTCGCTCTCAGTTTTATTCCGGAAATTTAACATGAAAAAAAAAATGAAACGGTTTTTCACACTGAATTTTCCATTGAATGCCAACACTTCACAATTGAAACGTTGCGGGGATGACTCTTCTCCCTGTTTAGCATACTATTTTTAAAACTACTAACGGTGCCGCCGAGCGCATAGCAGACGACCAAAGGCAGTGATTGGAGCGAGACGTGTGCGTGGAGGCTGACGCTCGCGGATACTCAGTAACAGTGCAAACTTTCAACACACGCTTACACACACTCACCACCAAAAATTCAAAAGAAAGTGTACGGAAATGAAACATAAATAACAGGTTTTGTCAGGCGTACTTTTATTTCTTGATTTATTAACAAGTATTTGTAGAAAACAACAGTTGAATGTGGGCCAACAGCACACTGCCTCTTAATCATAGAAAGAGGGTTTGGAGTACCTACTGCAAGATAATGTTCATTCTTGAACTCACAAATGCCTACTCCAACCATCTGAAACGCTCTGTCAGGTAACAATGTTGGTTTCAGAGGTTCACTGTTCTGACTTAGCTTCTTTTCTTTGCAGATTTGACCATTTCTGGCTCTTTGGGTGATTCCATCACTCATCCTTGGCCACCACACTGAGGGGCTGGCTCTTTCTCTGCATTTTGTGATTCCTTGGTGACCTGCATGGATGAACACTTTTTTTTTCTTGCCTCTTGAAGCTGGAATTACAGTTCTTGTGCCCTTAACCAAGAGTCCTTCATGAACACTCAGTTCATTTCGCACAGCATAGTAGTAATGGAGTGATGGTTTGACCTAGTTTTGATAGACTGGCTATCCATTTTCTGTGTCGTCCAGAGCTTCTTTGAGATGTTCATCTTTTATTGTGTTTTCTGCAATTTCTTTCATACGCTTCTCTGTTGCAGGCCATGTTGATTTGACTAAGTCGATGTAAGCTTCAACGTCATCGATCAACTGTTGCTTTTGTTTATTATCTGTTTCTTGCACTGGAATTCCTGATAGCGTATCAGAAAAAAAATCAGTTTCTTCCCAGGTGAAAGGGAAAGAAATGAATTGAAAAAAATATCCTGGTTACAGTTTCAGATTATTGTATGGTAGACCATATTTTCACATTGTATGTGCTGTTGAAAAATACTCATCGCTCGGCACCAAACTTCATGTTGCCTTTGTGGATTGTAAGAAGGCGTTTGTGTCTGTCAATTGTAACATTTGTATACAAAAGTGATGTGAATGGCAAGCTAAAATGGCACTTTGCGAAGTGTTTGTGACCTGGCTATAGCATTTATTAGAGATACAAATACATATACAGAATTTTTTAACTGCTTACATGGTGTAAAACAAAGATGTCTTACAAAGAGTCACGTTGGAAGAAAAAAAATGTCCAGGAAATTCTTAAGTTATTGCAAAAGCCAAATTGTTTTCATGTGTGTCTCTTTTGGAAAATGTTTAATACTGACAATCAATGCTGACATATGCTGCAGAAGTATAGTGTCTTTTGAATACTTAATAAATGGAGAAAAGTACATTGATTTGCTATAGTTTTGTATGAAAAAATGATTTGCTGTAGTTTTGTACGTTTTCATTCATACATACAGAAAGTTTCATATGTCAAGATCAGATCATGCCATATATATATATATATATATATATATATATATATATATATATATATATATATATATATATATATATATATACGTTAAATGCATACCATAATGGTAATTTGGTACGCGCTCATCGTACTACTTTGTAGACAGGGATACAACATGATGATAGGGCAGATGGAGCATGACTGAAAACAATTGGCATTTTGTGTTAACACTATTTTGATCAGAAAATGAATTTTAGACTGTGTGGTTCTTCCAGTGTATATGGCATGAACAGCGTTATACATCAGAATTTCTGGATCGATAGATCGCATGTTAGAAACGGAATTTGTATTCTAACGTGGATCACAAGGGAAAAATGCGAGTGGTTTTACCATTTTTTTTTCAGACGGAGAAATACGTAACAAAGGTAAAAACAAAACAAATGGTATGGAACACATTTCACAACGTTCAGATTGAAACCTTCAGCTTTAATGCAAGTAAGATTGCTTTATCCCAGGACATCTATAGACGCGCCTTGTCCAAAACATGGACACGCTGTTGATGATGGAAAGCATTTCAGTGTGAAGCCTTTGAAGATGTGAGAAGAAAATATTCGCTTTTTAAGTAGATATTCTTAAAAATGAAAGGAGGGGTTGGCGTGGGGGCAAGCTACCCTATCCCATAAAACAAACCACAGCTACAAAAACGTCAACCAAAGAACAAATCGACACCTCAGCCCTGGGAAGGGATGGGTCTTCGATAAGAACATGTATGACGCCATGTGGTGAAAGCCTGGAATCTCAGGAAGCCACAAGGCCGGCTGCCTTTCTTTGAACCAGGGTAGCCAACATCAGAACATGGAACGTCAGGACATGTATGAGACAGGAAAGACATTCCAAGTAGCATAAGAGATGAAGAACTACAACCTAACCCTGCTTGGAGTCACAGTCTGGACAGAAACGATTGACCTCGGGAGGGATGCTGCTGTACTCAGGACATGAAGAGGATAATGCCCCCCCCCCCCCCCCCCCAACTCAAGGAGTCGCATTGATGTTGTATAAAACAGCTATGAGAGTGCTTACTGGGGGGGGAAGCTCATGGCCCAAGACGAAGAAGATCAACATAAATGTAATACAATGCTATGCTCTTACAAATGACAGTGAGGAAACTGACAAGGACCAGTTCTACGATAGACTGCAGTCCATCATAGAAAAGTACCCTGAGAGAGATATGACCCATCCTGATGGGGGACTTTTAATGCCAAGATTGGAAAGGACAACCCTGGGTATGAAACCATCATGGGAAGCCATGGACTGGGGGACATGAACGAGAATGGTGAACAACTGTCAGACTTTTGTGCAATCAACAACTTTGTCATCAGTGGCAGCGTTTTCCCCCAAAGAACATCCACAAGGCCACCTGGATTTCACCAGACCACACAACAGAAAACCAGATTGACCACATCTGCATCAATAAGAAATTCAGAAGATCCATGAAGGATGTGAGGGCAAAGAGAGGAGCAGCAGTCGTGGCTTCAGACCACCACCTCGTTGTGGCCAGGCTTAAGTTGAAGTTAAAGAGGAGTTTTATTGTGGCACATGCAGTACGACACAAGTACAACATGGCTCTTCTGAGAGATACTAACAAAATCCAATAATATATAGAACAACTCTGGGCAACAAGTTTCAAGTACTGCGAAAACTACTGGAAGAGGAAGACGGTACACTAGAAGACAAGTGGAAGGAGATCAAGAAGGCAGTAACATCAACATGCCGGGAAGTGCTTGCTTGGCCACAAAAAGCACCAACACAAGGAATGGATCTCGGCAGTCAGCCTGTGCAAGATCCAATAGAGGAAAGAGAAGAAAGCAACAATCAACACAACAGCCAAACAAGAGCAGAAGAGGCCAAAGCACAAGCAGAACACACTGAAGCAAACAAACAAGCAAAAAAGAGCATCAGAACAGAGAAGAGGAAACATGTAGATGACCTAGCAACAGAAACCAAACAAGCAGCAAAACTGGGAAACATGAAAGGATTGTATGACACCACCAAGAAGCTGGCAGGAAAGCACAGGAGGCCAGAACGACCAATAAAAGATAGAGAGGGAAGGCAACTCACAGGAGAAGAACAGCAGAAGAACAGATGGGATGAGCACTTCGAGGAGCTCTTGAACAGACTATCGCCAGAGAACCCTCTAGACATCGAAGAGGCTGACTCAGACTGTTGGGTACCAGCCAAAGAAGAAATTGGGAAGACCATCAAACAGCTGAAGAATGGGAAGGCAGCAGGACCTGACAACATCCCCGCAGAGGCGTTGAAGACAGACATAGAGACCACAGTAGAGAGATGTTTTGGCCTCTCTTCAAGAAGATCTGCGAAGAGGAGCAAGTGCCAGCAGACTGTAAGGAGGGATATCTTATCAAGATTCCCAAGAAAGGCGAAATTAGCAACTGCGCAAACTACAGAGAAATCACACTGCTGTCAGTGCCAGGAAAGGTTTTCAACAGAATCATTTTGAACAGGTTAAAGGATCCCGTTGAGGCTGAACTCCAAGACCAGCAGGCTGGCGTTCACAAGGATCGATCCTGCATAGACCAGATCGCAACGCTTTGCATCATTGTTGAGCTATCAAACGAGTGGAACTCATCCCTGTATGTCAACTTTATCGACTACGAGAAAGCCTTTTACCAAGACACCCTGTGGAAGCTTCTCCGACATTACAGTGTGCCAGCCAAGATCACCACCACCATCAGAAAGTCATATGAGGCTCTGACCTGTAGAGTCATCCATGGAGGGCAGTTCACGAAGGCTTTTCGAAGTGAGGACTGGTGTCAGACAAGGTTGCTTGCTTTCACCATTTTTATTTCTACTGGCAATCGACTGGATAATGAAGACCTCAATAGTCAGAGAAGACATGGGATCCAGTGGACAACCTGGACGCAGCTTGACGATCCGGACTTCGCCGACGACCTGGCACTACTTTCGCACACTCAACAGCAGATGCAAGAGAAGACAAACAACATAGCAGCCATATCAGCACAAGAAGGGCTTAACATCCATAAAGGCAAGAGCAAGATTCTCAAGGCCAATACTGTCAGCACCAACTCGATTCTACTGGACAGCAAAATGTTAGAGGAAGTAGAAGCCTTTACCTACCTGGGCAGTGTCGTCGACAAACAGGGGGGCACATATGTCGACATCAGACCAAGGATCAGTCAACACCAAAGTCAGGCTTTTCAACACCAACATCAAAGCAGAGCAGAAACCTGGAAAACTACAGTTGCCACCACCAAGAAAGAACTGCCTGTGCAAGATTCTCTGCATCCGATGGCCAGACACCATCAAAAACAACGAGCTCTGGAGAGAGCAAACCAGCTGCCCGCAGAACAGGAAATCAAGAAACGACATTGGGGCTGGATTGGACATACCCTGTGGAAGCCTGCAAGCAACAACCACCAGACATGCCCTAACACGGAACCCCCAAGGAAAAACGGAAAAGAGGTCTGCCAAGGAACACTGGCGCAGGGACCTGGAAGCAGACATCAGGAACATGGGGATGACTTGGAACCAGCTGGAGAAAAGAGCTCAGGACAGAGATGCCTGGAGGTCCTTGGTTGGCAGCCTGTGCCCCCAGGAGGGGTAATAGGCGGTAATGATGATGATAATTACAAACAAAATGAAGGTATCTCTGGTAAGATGTCACTAGAAGATGCACTTATCATTTAGTCTGCTGTAAAATTAACCACAAGGCATGGAGGTTTGGAAAGGAAGATTCAGTTCTGCAACAGAAATTCAGGACAGTTGAACTGTCCTAAAATATTTTGTACTTTGCTCTCCAGACTTAAGAGTATATATTCAGAATGTACTATTTAGTGTTATTCTGGATTTGTCTGTAACTATTCAGATAAGATCTCTATCTGAGGTATGTGTGCATGACTACTGCTATACAAATATGCCATTTTATTTATTTTTGTTTATTCATTTGATTATTTATTTGTATATTTACCTCTCTTAGATACGATCTCTACCTCATGTGTGTATGCACGACTAATATTATACAAATATGACATCTTGTTTATTTATATACCTTGTTATATCTGATCTATATTTGTACTCTCTTTAACATTGTTGGAATCCCCAGTCACCTTATCACAAGACTTTTGGCAATGACTGTACAATTTCAAATTCTCTCCCCCCTCCCTCCCCCTCTCTCTCTGTCCCCCTCTCTCTCTCTCTCTCTCTCTCTCTCTCTCTCTCTCTCTCTCTCTCTCTCTCTCTCTCTCTCTCTCTCTCTCCCCCCCCCCTCTCTCTCTCTTTCTCTGTCTGTTTCTCTCTGTCTCTCTCTCTCTCTCTCTCTCTCTCTCTCTCTCTCTCTCTCTCTCTCTCTCTCTCTCTCTTAGTTCTTCCACTCTTCTAGCGGGAAATAAACCAGACCGATAGACCAATAGATCGTTGGACAAACTGGTAGAAGTATAAACTGATTCACTCACTGACGAATATACATGGCAGAGCAAGAGTGATAAGTCAACGAAAGGTTCTTAGCTGATAGCAAAACCTGCATTTAATTGAAATTTGGAAATCTCTGATAATCTAGATGTATTGAACGCATTAACCAGTGTATAAAGAAATAGACAAGCACAATCAGCTGACCCGTACTTTAAGTTAAAATGAACTTATATGATTGTAGAAACCTATTGCTGATAGCTTGTATTTACAATTTAGTAATTCAGAAAAAAATTCCCATTTCAGACCAACATGCACTTACTGATCTTCTTTGCGGCGTGTGTTCTATTCACAACAACAGAATGTGAGTAAAACCCAGCATATTGTGTGTGTGTGTGTGTGTGTGTGTGTGTGTGTGTGTGTGTGTGTGTGTGTGTGTGCGTGCGTGTGTGTGTGTGTGTGTGTGTGTGTGTGTGTGTGTGTGTGTGTGTGTGTTTTCGGCCAATCTCTCTCTCTCTCTCTCTCTCTCTCTCTCCCATCTCTCTCTTTACCAATAGTGTTAACTAGTTTATGGTATGGTACACAAAATCGAGCCAAAGAGATTAGCAACTTATAAATCAGTTTACTAGGAACAGTTATCAATTAGGCAAATGTTGTGGAAAATGTCTCGGCTGTCACAAGTAAACAAAGCCGGTGTGGTATTTACTTTTTTTTTGCTTGTCGGATGGTGTAATGAACTAACGTTTGGCCTTAAAAAATGCGGTGCATTAAGATTTCCCGAATACTTAGGAACAACAGGATTTCACGAGAAATTGTCCACACAGCTTTCGTAGCGACCACAACATTTGTTTTGACAAGAACAGGAAGGCTTGGATCTGGAAAGAAGAATCCAAGGTGTGGAAAGGACGTGCTATGCAGAATATGTAACATTTGATATACTGCTCACACCACCAACGAACAAGGGTGAAACAATCAAGCAGGACATTAGACCGGTGACCCTATATCCTGTTATTTATTCATTTATTTATTTGTGTGTTGAGGTATTTGTGAAAACAAAGATATTAAGAGAATCTTTATGAATGAAGCGAGATAAACAAAGTATCTAATTTCGCTGATAATACTCAGTTAATGAAAATCGGAGACAAGAAATCCTTTGGACAAAGTACATTTAAGTTAGAAATGTTTGGCTAGTACTCTGTTTACACATTAAAGTAGGTAAAACCCCAAGCAGTTTGGTTAGGCTCCATAAAAAGAATCAAACAAAAGGTTCTGACAACATGACATGGATAGGAACATTTGCACCCAGTTATAACCTTTTTTTTTAAAGTAAAGTGGATATGTTTGGACCATTGTGTATTGCTCAAACAAGAACAGATAACTTATTTTCGACATATGCTTTCCATGTGCATATCAACTGTTTTGAGAAAACGTGCAACCGAAAACAAATGAAGATCGACTAGCTAAATCTTTTCTGTATGATGAATGCTTTAAGCTTAATAAGGAAGTTGTTTAATTGACGAATTGGACAGACTGTAAATCTACTTTTTTTTGTCTTCTGCAAAATCTGATCGTCGTTTCCAAATCAGTGTTGATTTGGATGTATTTGGTTGTTTATTGTATATCGATAACACATAACCGAATAAAACATAATTTTTGAAAATAATACTGAATCTGACTTTCCATGTGGTTTAAAACTAATATTTTCGATTGGAAAAGGCAGGAACCTTTATTATCTTATATCAATAGATGATGACACAACCCCTGAGTGTTGTGAAAGAAGGAGGGATACATTTGAAAGTGAAATAGCCTGGAAGAATTTTTTTTTTTTAAAGGCACATAAAATATTGAAGTAACATAAAAATGTTTTCAAATGAGGATGTACATCGAATTTTGGGTACAAGTGCTGTATTGAAAGAAATGGGCGTTGTTGATGACCACTCTTATACCTTATGCCAAACAGAAAAAAAATCTGTAAGACACTTGTTTTGAGGGATGTAATTATTATCAAATCATTCCAGACTAAACGCATCTATGATATTGATGAAAAACGCGAAACGACATTATATTTGATCGACAACTTTTTAATTTAAGGGAAGGGTAAGCACCACACATTACTTCATGTCAATATTAATATCTGTACGTTTACATTCACCTGGACTGTCCGTGCCAATTATCTGCACATATGTTTGGAATATTTTCACCAGATATATGACGTAATTTATCGAGGCATCTATACCTTTCCTGGTTACAGCTCAACTTCTTTTTCTTTGTTTCCCTTTCATCTATTTTTGCGTGTACACGCGCGTACTGTTCCTTTCCTTTTTATTGGTGGTATATTGATGTGGCATTGTGGTATGTGGGTAGAAAAAAGTGTTGTTTTTTTTTATCATCTATATTTTGAGCAATTTGTGGAACAATGCTGACAAACATTGCTAAGGTTTGTATTTCTTGGCATACTTTCTTCCTTTGTTCTTGATCATTCATGGATGTTTACTTGCTTACTTTTCTCATGCAAGGTGTCCAGTTGCAGCTGTCACTTCGTCCCCAGTTTTGGACTGTTTACAGTGAATTGAAAGTCTGTAGCATCTTTAGAATGGTGAGCTACGTACTGAACCAACACACACCATCCGCCCTGCTGGAGTTTAGGGTGAGACTGGAACTTTTCTGTCGATTTTCATCAATTTCATGTGGAAGAGGGCTGTCATCAAGAAAGCAAAATACCATGTTAACACCACATTCTTGTTCAGCAGGTGCTCTGCTCAGACTGACCCCCGTTCTGTGTTCTGGGGGAATATTTCTTCTTTGTGCATCGAGGCGAAGGTATATTACTCATGCACTTTTGAAAGATGAATCAAACCTGGCCCCACCCCCAACCAAGGCAACTGTATTGGCTGGCAACATGCGACAGACCTGGCTCTCCATCTCTCATCCCTCCCGCTCTACAAAGTAACCTTCTATGGCTGATGTGATTTCACAACTGGACAACATGGACAGCACCTTCAATAGCAAGCTAGTTAAACAGTTAAAAAAGATGGGAGTCATCTCCGCCAGGAGTATAAAGTGTTTGATTAACTTGTGAGTGAGCTCAGAAATGAAGTTACTGATCTGTGACACAAGAATGACATTTTGGAAGTAACGACGTGAATGAAAAAAGTTGATATTTATAAAAGAAATGCAATGATCTAGAGAATAGATCAAGATAGAACAATCTGATATGTTGTATGGTATCCCATAAAAGGAAAATGAAACAATGGGAAAATAAAACAATGAGGTCTGTGAAGGGCTAATTCATGATGCTATCACGGACACCTTAGAACTCGTAGACACTATCGAATTTGACTGTGTTCATCAACTTGGCTCTGAACCTAATTTCCCCGCCATTGCTTGGTACTCCTTCTATTTGAAAAAAA
>JADBJO010005076.1:92500-146349 GCA_016801955.1 Conus betulinus | reverse complement strand
ATATGCACAGGTAAAGGCAAATACATTTAAAAATAGAATCCTGGTGTGTGTGTGTGTGTGTGTGTGTGTGTGTGTGTGTGTGTGTGATGAGATTAAGTTTTGAAATAAGTATTATCTTTTCTTCAATTGCACATATTATTCAATATCAATTTATAACAAAATCAATCTTAACTTATTGAATAAAATTAACATTGAAAACTTTACATTTCAAAAATAATATTCATCCATCCGCACTGGACTTAATGAATAAACAGAACATTTGAACTTCACATCTCAAAGAAAGTTTTCATTCACTCGCACTGGACCTATTGAATAATCATAACATTTGAAACTTCACATTTCAAAGAAAGTATTCATCCATTCGCACTGGCATTTTCACAACTCTACCACTTCTGGTTGTGACTTGTTTGTGACTTTCTTTTGGTTCACTGTCTTGCCTTCTTGTTTTTGTTTGTGTATGTTTGTAGCTTGTGTTTTTCCTATTTGTTTTGGTTCTTTTATGTTTTGTTTGATAAAAGGTTTCTATATCAGTATCAGTGTCACTGTCTGTTTGTTCCATGTGGGTGTACTGTTGTTGACAGTGTTGGTGTTTTTTGATATAGTTTTTTGTTTGTGGCTTTTTCTTTTGATCACCTTTTTCAGTGTTGGTATTCATGTTTTCTTTCACTTTCATCAAGTCTCTTCTGTTTCTTCTTATAGTGCCTTTATCTGTTTGAACATAGTAGGATCTTGGAGTTTTTGCAGCTTTCAAGACTCTGCCAGGTATCCATTTATCATGGTCATTTACATAGATTTTGTCTTCTGGTTTGAGCTTTGGAAGTTCTGTTGCTCCTTTGTCATAGTATTGTTTCTGTTTCTTCTGTTTTTCTTTTAGTTCTTTCCTTACTTTGTTGTGATTCTTATTCTTGCTTGCTTTCTTTGTTGGTACAGTGAGTTTTGTTCTGAATGCTCTGTGCATAAGAAGTTCTGCCGGAGATGGAAGAGTGCTGCTGATCGGTGTTGTTCTGTAGTTCAAAACAGCTAGCTAGAAAACATCAGTATCACTGTCTTTTGCTTTTTGCATCAATTTCTTCAAAGTTTGTATCATCCTTTCCACAAATCCATTTGATTGGGGATATCGTGGGCTTGAAGTTGTGTGCTTGAATTCCCATTTTTCTGCAAAATCTGTCGAATTCTTTGCTGGAGTATTGTGGTCCATTATCTGACACTACTTCTTCTGGAATCCCTTGTCTGCTGAAAATGGATTTGATGTAGTTTATCACTGTTGTACTTTTTGTGTTGGGAAGCTGTTGAAATTCAATGAATTTTGAGTAATAGTCTGCTACAATCACATAGTCATGATTGTCCCAACTGAATAAATCAGTTCCCACTTTTTGCCATGGTTTCTGAGGTATCTCTTGATTGATCAGTGTTTCCTTTTGTTGTTTGTTTCTGTGAGTTGTGCAAGTGTGGCATGCTTTCACAATGTTTTCATTTGTTGATTCATTCCTGGCCAAAACATGAGTTCCCTGGCTCTGTTTTTGCACTTTTCAATGCCCAAGTGACCTTCATGTATTCTCTTGAGCATTTCTGATTGCATGGATTTGGGAATCACTACTCTATCTGCCTTGAAGATGAGATCATCGATTAGAGATAGTTCCTCATTATACTGGAAATACTCTCTGATCTCAGTGGGCACTTCATTTTTGTTTGCAGGCCATCCCTTTTTGATTTGTTTTTTTTTTATCATCCTCAGTTCTGTGTCTTTGTCTGTTTCTTTTTTCATCTGTTCTCTTTTTCTTTCTCTATATCCAGATTGTTAAGAAGAATGTTCACATGTACCCTCACGATTTCCTCTTCTTCTTGAGCTGTGTCTGATTCACTTTGTGAGTGTGACTCTGCAGCTGTTGCCCTTGACAGTGTGTCTGCAATATACATTTCTTTGCCTGGCTTGTAGATAATATTCAGATCATACCTCTGTAATCTCAGCATGAGTCTCTGAATTCTGGGTGGGACATCGGTTCAAAGGTTTTTTTCCAGATGCTTTCAATGGGCTTATGGTCTGTTTCTACGAAGCACTGTTTGCCATAGATGTACTGATGGAATTTTTCACATGCAAAAACAATCGCAAGTGTTTCTTTTCTATCTGAGCATATCTTTGCTCTGCTATAGTGAGCGATCTTGAAGCATATGCTACTGGTTTTTCATTTTGCAAGAGAGCACAGCCTAGCCCTGTTGATGATGCATCTGCAGTGATTTTCACTGGTTTGTTTGTGTTATAGTGTGCAAGAATGGGTGCCTTTGTTAACATGTCTTTTGTTTTTTTTGCATAGCTGCTTCTTGCTCGTAGTTCCACTGCCAGTCTACTTTTTTTTCTGCAGTAATGTGCGTAATGGTGCAGTGCAATCAGCCAGTCTGGGACAGAATTTTCGAGGTAGTTGATCATCCCCAGATACCGTTGTAGATCCTTCTTGCATTTTGGTGCAGGCATGTTCTGGATTGCCTCAATTTTCTGCGGATCTGGTCTGATGCCTTCTTGGTTGATGACATGACCAATGAATTTGATTTCCTTTTTTGAGAATTCACACTTCTTCTTTTTCAGTGTGAGATTGCATTCTTTTGCTCTGTTCAGAACTGCTGTCAATACCTCATCATGTTCTTTTTGAGTACGTCCTGATAACATGATATCATCAATCCAGCTTTCCACTCGTGTAATGTCACTGAACATCTCTTTTTTATGGTTCTGTGGAAAAACTTCACTTGCACTTGCTATACCCATTGGTAATCTTTTGAATACATATCTGCCAAATGGTGTTTGCATACAACATAATTTTGAGCTTTCTTCATCCAATGCAATTTGCCAGAACCCATTTTGTGCATCAAGTTTTGTGAAAAACTTTGCTCCATCTAACTGCGCTGTTATTTCTTCAACAGTTGGCATGACAAAATGCTCTCTTTTGACTGCTCTGTTCAAATCTTTTTGATCCATGCAAATTCTTAGTGACTTATCTGGTTTTTCCACAACCACCATACTGCTGACCCAGTCTGTGGGCCCTTCTTGTTTCTCGATAACCCCTAATTTTTCCATCCTTTCAAGTTCTTCTTTAATTCTGTTCTTGAGAGAAAATGGAACTTTTCGAGGAGGCTGTATGACAGGTTTAACTGTTGGATCCAGTTCGATGTGATGTTGTTTACCAATGCATCCTAGTTCCTCAAAGACTTCTGGAAATTCTGTGTATATCTTCTCAGCATCTATGCCCAAAATCTGAATGATGTTGAGTTTTTCTGTTGATTCAAGACCAATGATGGCATGCTGATTTGTTTGTACCACAAAGAATTTCAAGACTTTGCCCATCACTGAAATTTCACATGTGCCAACCGTTTTGAGTGCATCACCCGTATAACTGGTTAGTTTTGTTTTTGTTTCTTGAGTGCTGGCTTTGGATCTAGTGCTTTGAATACATGCAATGGCAGCACGTTTGCCTGTGCGCCAGTATCAATTTTGAATTTGATTGTTTGATTGTGTGCATCTGCAGTGACAAACAGCTCTTTTCCCTCAATTTTAGCTTTGGGTTGTGTTATCACACCTACTTTGATTTCATTGATTTCATGTTCTGAGTCTGAGTCTGTGTCAGAATATTCTCAGTGTCTGAATTGTTGTCATGTACATTGTGCACTTCTCTCTTTTTTGTTTTACAGCATTTCTGAAAATGGTTGTATTTTGAACATTTTGAGCATTTTTTTTCCATATGCTGGACATTTCTCTTTTATGTGTGTATATCCACATCTTGTGCATCTGATTTGTATGTCTTCTTTGTCATAATTTTTTTCTCTTTTTCCATGTTTTTAAATTCATTTTGTGGCTGTGTTTTTTTGATTTTGTGGATGTTTTCATTTGATGTTGTCATTGTTTGCACTTGTGCCTTTGCGGTTTCATGTGCTCTACATATCTCTATACATTTATCTAATGTGAGCCCTTTCCTCAAGCAATTTAGCTCTCAAAACATCATCATTCACACCCCACAACTATTCTGTCTCTGATCATTCTATCTTCCTGATTTTCAAAGTTGCATGTTTTCGCAAGTTTTTTAAGCTCTGTCACATATGTGTCAAAGTTCTCAGGGCTTTCTTGTATTCTTTTGTTGAAAACATACGCCTCGTAGACTTCGTTTCTTTCACCAACGAAAAAGTTTTCAAATTTCTTGACAACATCGTCTATTTGGTCATCTTTTTCGTCTTCCTTGAAAGAGAATCCTTCCAAGAGCTCTGCTGCTTCTTCTCCAATGCAGGATAGAAAGACTGCACATCGGTATTCTTGTGTGTCGTCCTTTAAACGGCTTGCCACCTCGTAATTTTTCCAACCTCTTTTGAAACGCCTCCATTCTTGTATGGCTGGTACACGGTCATTGAGGTTGATCTTCGCTGGCGGAGGAACATTCAAAGTTCTCTGCCTCCGTCTTGTACTTAGTAGTAGTAGTAGTAGTAGTAGTAATAGGGACTGGCTCAAAAGCCTAGGCCTCGCGGCCTATGTACGTCCCCTCTTTGCCAAAATACTTTTTGTTAAAAGTACAGGTGTTGAATGCGCAATTGTCATTACACTAAGCCTAATATGGCATTTTAATCATCAATGATCAAATGGTTGAAAAGTTCCTTATACTTTGGAATTACATCCAAGAGATTCTTGAACTTGTTAGTGTCTTCTGCAAATTTTATGTAAGTAGGGAGTTCATTCCATAAAGGGGCTACTCTGTGTGAAAAGGAAAATTTTCTTCTGTTAGTACGACAGTGCTGAATAAATATCTTTCCTTCTGCATTTCTTGTGATGTTATGTTGTGGAAGAGAAAAGAGTGAGTCAACACAAACATCATCAAATCCATTAAATATTTTGTAAGTCTGTATGAGATCACCTCTTATCCTTCTGCCTTTTAATGAATGTAGATTCAAATATTGCAATCTTTCTGCATAAGATTTATCTTTGCATTCTTTTAATAGCTTTGTAGCACGTCTTTGAACTCTTTCTATTTGTGATGACTGTCTTTTCAGTATGGGAAACCAAATCGCATATTTGCATATTCCAAATGAGGTCTCACGAAAGATTTATAAAGTTTTAGGGAATACCTCCTTATCTAAGTAAGAGAAACTTCTCCTTATGACACCCAACATTTTTGATTGGCTTTATTAACTACTTTGCCAATATGTAAATCAAAAGACAACATGCTATCAAAAGTTACTCCCAAATCTTTTTCTTCTTTTAAGGTCTTTAACTTCTGTAAACTACCATTATGTCTCATATAATAAGCATGTTCTTGGTTGTTTTTTCCAATATGCAGCACACCACATTTTGAGATATTGAAATACAAATTCCATACATCTGACCAATTTTGGAGTTTATAAAGATCGTTTTGTAAATCTGAGAATCGTGAAGTTTTATCGTACAGTTTTGTGTCATCAGCAAATATTTTACAGGTGCTTTTTAATGATAATGGCAAGTCATTTATAAATACTGTAAATAATATTGGGCCCAAGATGCTACCCTGAGGTATACCACTTAGTACCTTGGCATTATTTGATCTTTCACTACCTACTCTTACAAGCTGCACCCTATTTGTCAAAAATCCTTGTATCCATTTTAATAGTTTGCCAGTTATACCATAAGCAGATAGTTTGACAAGTAGCCTTTTATGTGGTACAGTATCAAAAGCCTTCTAAAATCTAAGTAAATAACATCAACATTATGACCATCATCCAATAATTTTTGTCATACCTTCTACAACTTCAAGCAACTGAGTAACACAAGAACGTTTTTTACGGAACCCATGCTGACATTTAGCATATAAATCATTATCTGTAAAATGAGCTACAATTGAATCTCTAATTATACTTTCTAACACTTTATATATTACGCAAGTCAGGCTGACTGTCTATAGTTACCTGGATCTGCTTTTAACCCCCTTTTTAAACAAGGCTGTTACTTCAGCTGTCTTCCAGTCTTGGGGTAGGTACCTGATTCTAATGTTTTGTTGAATAATGAACATAGTGGGACAGATAATTTGTTTCCTAATTCTTTTAAAACTTTTGAGGGGATTTGGTCAGGTCCTTGTGCTTTATTTGGGTTTAAGTTAATTCCACGACCAACATCATTTTGCTGATGATTTTGTCGTATTCGGGGAGATTGCCGAAGATTTGCGCTGTTCTTAGGATTTGGGTTTAAAAAAAAAAAAAAAAAAAAAAAAAAAACAGGGGGGGGGGGGGGATTTTAGGGAATAGTGGTCAGGAGGAGGGTAAGGGGGAGGGGGAGTGTTTGGGTGGCGGGGAAGTTGGGGGTTGGGGGGGGGGGGGGGGGGTGGTTTTTTTCAGGTTCTACAGATGGGAGGCCCAGCCTGGACTTGAAACAGTCCAGTGACTCAGCTGTCACAACCTCCTGAGGCAACTTGTTCCATTCTGGTATGGTTCTCGGAAAGAACGTCATCTGCCTGTACCGCGTCGTGCATGTGGGAATGTTGTAGCTCAGGTCGTTGTTGATCCTAGAGCTCAGCCTGCTATCAGATGGTTTGGGCAGGTACATGGAGTTAATGGAGATGAGTCCGTGATGGAATTTATAAAACATCTCCAGACGGCTTTTTTTACGACGCTGTTGTAGGGAAGGCCAATTAGAGAGAGTCAAGGATGGAGTCGACGCATGATGTTTGGCGGTGGCGATTTGACACCCATCTTGCTGCTCTTCGTTGGATCTTCTCGAGGGCCTCAATCTCGTTTGCCAAACGGTGGCTGCGTACTCAAGAAGCGGGCGAACAAGGACTTTATACGCAGTTTCCTTTGTTTTCTTGTTGCCGATCTTGAGGTTGCGCCGGACAAAGCCTAGGGTCTTGCTCGCTTTCTTCGTGATGGAATCAATGTGAGATTCCCACTGCATGTTGTCCTGGATGTTGACACCAAGGTATTTAGTGGTGTTGACATTTTCGATATTTTGTCCATGTAGCTCATACACAGGGGCAGTCTTGTTCCGCTTCCGAGAAACTCTCAGCGTTGAGCACTTCTGTGGATGGAACTCATAGACCACTTTTCCTCCCAGATGGTAAGGGAGTGTAGGTCTTCTTGCAGCACTCGCTCATCTTTTTTATTCATGATGGTCTTGCTGCACATGGTATCATACTATGCATTTTATAACTGATTAAGTCAACAGGGGAAATAACTTTCACAAACTAAAACAACAATATGTTACAGAGACAAGTTAGAGTGAAAGCACTCCAGGCATCCCTAAAGGCCTGTGGTACGATTATCAAGTTCTGATGGGATTCATACTGTATGCACGACACCCACTGTGAGCACTTGGCAGTCTCTTGAACAATAAGCGTGATACCGGCAGGTATCAATTTCGGTCAGTGTTACAAAAAAAGAGAAAATTTTGGTCTATGTACCTACTTCCTAGATTTACGGACAAAAAAACAGAAACTGGAAGAACAAACTAAGAAGACTAAATGCATGCATACCCGCTTCCTATGAATACTGAAAGTGTACACAGAGGTGGCCACGACATGGACGATAAGAAGGTATCAGTCCATTCGACATCAAGGATGGATGTTTACACCGGAAGTTGCATAGCGTTTGTGTAACTGGGTAAATGTAGGTCTAGGCCTAATGTAGGCTGAAGAGATCTTCGGATATGAAAAAAAGGAAAATAAAATTCTTTTATTCACAAAAATCATTTTACATTATGTTCACAAAAAGTGTTTGTCGCTGCTAAAAAAAACACTTATTTTGGGAGAAAAAAAAAAATCAGAATCCATATTTTGACTGTGACCCTAGGCTAATCGAAACGCTAGCCTAACTGTCGAGCCCAATTTTGTGTTGTGGCGTCGGTGTAAGACCTACCTTTGAATGCGAGCCATCTGTTGCTTGATCTGCGTTGACATTGTCTGAGATTGGCAAATATCATAGTTTAAGCTGTTAGCTACTGAAAACCGTAGGTAGTTTGTGTCTTTATTGATCTCTGTCGCTTTAAAACATCTTGGATCGAGCGAACCAAAATGGCTTGCGCTGCGACGTTGAAACGGAGTCTCGAGTTTGACCCTGTCCATAGCCCAACGCATAGCAGTCCAAAACGAAGGAGGTGTATGCCTATGACAATAACACCTTCGTCTCCACCAGCGAAATTCAACGAAATCCTCTTTCTCCGTTTTCAGGAGTGGTGGAGAAACTATCAACTGGTAAGCTGGAGCAATTAATTTGAAAACAAACGGTTGCAAGCGTCCATTATTCCGGTGGCTTGAGTCCTGAGTGAGAGATTTTTCCTTTTTCACTTTATGGAATTAAACTTTAAAAAAAACAAGTGCAAGTGGGAAAAAAGTGTAAGTTTAACAGTTTACTGTCAAATACGACTTCTATTTATCCCCATGTCGGACTCTTGTATGCAGATCAATTCAACTTCTACAACGAAGGAAGAAAAAGGGGATGGGTGCTAGTAAGTGACAAAATTGTTTTAATTTCTTCTTGCCACCACTGTTCCAGAATGAGATCGACAGATTCGCCCACTCCCACGGTTTAAGTGGCTTCAACATGATTTAGTTAATTTTGTTGTTTTCATTTATGACATCCCACGATATTCCCAGTCATTTTCTGTGCTTTACACTTAAGCAGATGTCACTGAAGCATCGGCTGCTTTCTCACAAACACTGGTAGGTTGCCATTGTTCTTGAGCCTTTGCAGAAAAAAAAATGTCACATGGGCTACACGTTTGACAGGAATTGTGCATTCAGGAACCACAAGAAACTGCACTTTAGTCTTGCAAATTGATTTGATGTCTCCATCCACAAATTGATATCGTCCATCCACAGCAAAGTAATCAAACATTGTCTAGCATCAGTTCTCACTGACTGTCAACATGGCTTCCGCCAACGACGCTCCTGCGAGACAGTTGATTGCCAATATTCATGATATTGCTAAGAGACTCCCAGGGTGTAGGGATCTATCCTGGACCAAACATGTTGAAACGGTGGTAGCCAAAGGGAACAGGGCAGTGGGTTTTCTCCACAGAAACTTAAAAAAACTGCACAGCTGAGGTCCGCAAAGCCACCTATATGACCATGGTTTATCCTACACTAGAATACGTTTCCACTGTCTGGGACCCTCACAAGAGACAAGACATTGACCTCCTGGAAAAGGTCCAGAGAAGAGCAGCTCACTATGCCTGCAACTGCTATTTTGAACGTCCACCAGGCACTGTCGCTGATCTTCTCCGGAAACTCCAGTGGGACAGCCTTGAAACCAGAAGGCACCACAACAGACTGGGAATGCTGTATCGTATCAAGAATGGGCTGTAGATATTCCACCCTCCATGCTCTACCATCCTTCTCATTCCAGGGCTGCGGCAGGAATAGTGCTCACATCTTCCAGGAACACTCAAAACACCCAGCTACATAACTCCTTCGTCCCCCGAACAGTGAGGGAGTGGAATATACTTTCTAGCGAGACCACTACTGTTCCAGCAGTATTCTTCAGCCACCTGCGCTGCAGCTCCAGTGACCTGCAGACCCCCCCCCCAAGGCTGGTCACTAGTGGAAATCCACACTAGATTTGTACATGTATATAGTTTTAATCCTGTTTTACCCAAAAAGCCATCCAGCTAGCTGGCACTCAAACTGCAGAGCCTTCAAGTTTCAATGCCAATTTGTCCCCGGCTCTAGACAAGGAAGAAAAATAAATTACCAGAAATCCTGCATGCTCCAGTCCACCAGTACCTTGATTTTAGGGGCACATTCCCTTGAATATATTTTAGTAATCTCTAGTCTGTCTTCATATTTGTCAGAGATCTACTTTATGAAGGCGAGTTAATGATATGGCTCTTGCAGTCAGCTGGGCCATAGTCAAGATGAATTTAACCGAATGAAACATTAGAAAATATCCTGTATGCAGTAGTATGCTACAGAAACATGCAAGGTGACCTGTATTTTATCAAATTACAAAGTTTAACCAAAGTCAAGCGTGACATGGTGTATCTATCTGTCATACACACATGCATGCACTCACGCACATTCCAGGATTCTGTAAAAATCCTGTCTGCACTATAGTCTACTGAGAGGCATAAATTCCACACATCATGCACACAAGTTCCATGGGAAAAGTTTTGATTTGTTGCTCCTTTATGACCCATTCCTCAGTTGGTGGGAGTGTGACCCACCTTTCCACAGCAACATTTCTCGTGCAGCACGTGCCAGCGAACAGAAAATAGCGCCAGAAGCAAAAAGCCAAATTGGGCGACATCTCAGTTCAGAGTGAATATTGGGTCGCTTTCTTTTCACGAGATAAACACACAGTTTAACCCCATAACCGCAACCAGAATGATTTTATCACATTGAAAGAAAATGTCATGGCTAGACAACAACCAGCGAAACCACAGTGTTGGGATGCTGAGGGCCAGTTCATCTGTTCGACAGGTGGGAAGAGCCATGAACGCCCACCACACTACTATCTACCGCCGCCTACAGTGGCGCTTGGCAGCCATCCGGTCAGTTTCTGACCATCCTTGACTAGGCACACCTTGAGTGACGACTCAGACAAAATCGGGTCATTCGCCTTTTCCACCTCAGGAACCAATTCCTGACTGCTGCTGCCAACGCTAGAGCAACTTTGGGGGACCCATCAGCAGCTGCACCATCAGGTGATGCCTGTTACATGCAGGAATCAGATGTTGCAGGCCCCTACGTTGGCCCTGTATTGACTGACAGACACAGGAAGGCCCGGTGCTATTGGGCAGCAAATGGTGCGTACCTGGCAAGACAGCATGGAGGAATGTCATCTCTGATGAGTCACATTTTTGCATGAGCCATGCTGATGATGGGAGAATCAGAATTTACAGGAGACGAGGAAAACGGTATCATGACCCTTGTGTTAGGCAGCTCGACCGGTTTGGCCACCCTTCAGTGATGGTGTGGGGCACCATCAACGCCAGCTTTAGATCCCAGCTCTTAGTGATCGATGGCAACATCTTGGCACAGCGTTACGTGAACCACGTTCTCCAGCCTGTCCTGCTTCCACTCCTGGATCACCATGGTGGACGACGCAGATTTGTGTTTCCAGCATGATAATGCTATACCTAGCAGTGCCCGGATGACCCATCAGTTCGTGCAGCAGAATGGAGTGGAGGTGATGCCCTGGCCATCCCTGTCACCTGACATGAACTGCATTGAGCACCTTTGGGACGCGCTCAGCAGGAGAGTGGAGCAGCATCAGCCGAGGCGCCAGAGGAGAGGTGAACTGATCGCTGTTTTAGCATCACTGGGTCAACATCCAGCAGGTGCAGATCCGACGTCTCGTGCAGTCCATGCCTTGGCGTCTTCGAGCGTGTGAAGCTGCCAGTGGTGGATACACCAGACGTTGACAGAATCATCTCTTTTGAAAGATGATTTATGCTGTGCAATAACCATGTTTGACAGTTGTTTATGAATTTGATTCAGGTCGTTTTTTTTTCTGTTTCACACATGCCCTTTTCAATCAAATTTTCTAACGCAGATTTGGTTTGCTAAGTTGTTACCAAGTTTCCAATTAAGTAACTGAAAAATGATATTTTTGTGCATGATTTTTTATGTTTGTGCGGAATTTCTGCCTCTCGGTATACTTTTCCTGACCCAATGAGAGTGTTTCTTCTGTAAGTGCTCAGCACTTAAGATAAGATTTGTCTCCCGGGCTTTGTGAGTGAATAATATAATTGGATCTACTGTTATTTTTCAGATAAACTGGCAGCAAGCATTGCACAGGAGGTCAAACGGATGCAGAAGAGGCGGCAGTTGCATTACCCTTTGGTTGCACAGGCTCCAACGTCAGCATCCAGTCTTGGAAAATCAGAGGAACTTCCATCATGCTCCACCCCGCCTGACCAGTCCCACAGGCTTCACAGTCGTTGAACAATCTCTTCAGCACCTTGCCCCATGCCAGGAAAGATGTGCCATTGTTCACATTTCGGCAAGTCAGTTTGATCTGCGAACGCTTAATACGAGAAAGGAAAGAGGAGGTGAAAGAGCAGTACGACAAGGTGCTAAATTGCAAGCTGGCAGGTAGGATCATTACTGATGACGTCTTGTGTTGCAAGTTGTGGTGGCAGTGTTTCTTATAGCTCTATAAAGGTTAGGGACATTGGGACATACTGTGGAAAAATATGTATGTTGCTGAAATCTGAGGGTTACAATCCAAAAGTGTAGTGTATCCCCAGCGCACTCATTCCTTCTGTAACAAAACACAGACATGTGTCAACCTAAACATTTGCTGAGTTGCTTTGAAAAATATTATAACAAACAAAAATAGTCTTTACAACACTTGACTGTGTGTCACACTTGGAATCACTGCGTTTCACCTGTGAATCAAATGGTGACATCAAGTAGATCAGCGTCCATGGTAATACTTGGACAAAAGCCACTGAATTAAAGCTATAATTGTTTGTTTCTCAAGAAGCAAATGATCTCGATTAGAAATGGGGGAAAAATCAGGTACAGTAACTTAGAGGTTGGTGCATTCACCAGCAAAACTTGAGTCCCTGCATCGAATCTGTTTACTTACAATTTCCCCAGATCTGGTACACATTTGCTGAAAATACCACAAACTATAAAAAGAATGAAAAAGGTCAGAAAAAAGAATTGAGAGAAGGAGTTGTAATTTGTGATAGCACAAGCGAAGTGTAACTATGGCAGTATTTTGGTGTGCCAGTTTGAGTGATTTGACCAGAGAGGTGGCATTTTTTGCTAAATACTAGAATCACTAGAATGAATATAAAGGACGTTTGCAAAGTTAGGTCTGTGGGCTTCTTTATTGAGTTTGTATGTGGATCACTGGATAAACAGCATGTTCATATTGTGTGTTGACAAGAAAATTGTTGCAAATGTTATCACAGTATTCTAGGGTTAAGATTTTTAAAAAAAATTTTGCCTTGTTAATAGTTGGAAATGATGAAAGTATACCTCAACTACTTAAAAGTTCTAATTTCATTGACAGTCTATTTACTTTACTGAAACTGTTACTCTGAGTTATATGTTATGAATGAAATTAACCTAAAAAATTCACTACACACACTGGAAACTAATGGGTTCAGTATCTGCTGCATGGTTTCAATTTTCACTACAACCATGCTTGTGTCAGAGGGTGACATGTGAGAAGGCATTTCATTTTCATGTCACAATGAAAAATTACAAACTGCATAAGAACTTAACATTTGATTACAAATATTAGAGATGACATGCGTTTTTCTCACAAACTCAAATCAGGCAAATAAATTTAATTCATTTCCACACACTGTGGCTGCAGTTTAAGAATTACAGATTTACTGCAGTCATTACCTTGATCAAAATTGAGTTAGTACACTTATTTCAGCTGTGGCCACCAATTCATGTTTTGGGTCCACTGCAGGATCAGAAGTCTCAGTCTCTGCTGTGTGATGGTAGGTGATGACAAATCTCCCTACCTCTTCCCAGTGTTTGTAAAAAAGTTTGGAAAATTTGTACACACTCGTTGTAGATAATACCTTTTGTAATGGAAGATTTGTACACACACTTTGTAGATAATACATTTTGTTGAAATGAGTACTAATGGTAGTTTCAGGATAAAGGTATGTGCATCTGTTGAGCAGTTCTCAACTTTTGACTTGAAAGATGGAAACAAAAGGTACTCAAGAGTTAAACCACCCAAAAATACATTGACTTGAAAGATGGAAAACAAAGGTACTCAAGAGCTAAACCACCCAAAAAAATTCATCCCTGGGACTAGCTGTGTGAAAACTGTTAACCCATATATGCCCAATTTTTTTTTTTCAAACAAAAGTTGCATATCTGAATGGCTTTGGTCTGTAATTACGCTATTTTGTGCTCAATTGGAGTAAAACTTTGATTTCAGTGATTTAGGATATAAAATATGACCGTCCCATAAATGGGATGGTGTGGGCACGAGAGGGTAGGGGTTTTCTTGCTTTTTCACATGATACATGAAAAGCAAAAATAAAGGATTTACTGATCGTTTATTGAAATAAAATTATTCAGTATGCTAAGAAATAGCCACAAAAGTTAATTCTGAGCAAACTTTGCCTTTGATAAATGAAAATGAAATAGTTTATTCATATATTTTGTACGGAATGAAACAAAATCTGAAGAAAAGTTTGTCTTTTTTGTGAAACAATCAGAGTGTCTGAATTCAACTTAACTGGAGAAGAGAGGGCTGGGTGTCTTGGATATATAGATCGAAGACACAAAGTGTCACTTTCCATGGTACTGCTGGAAGTATCTCTCATGTACCCTGACCTTGCATTTTGAGCACCAACGCTTGGTCTTCAGCCCGCGTGCACTGCATCTCAGCTGTGTTGGCCATCTTTCCACCCGGTGGTCCACTTGATCAAACCTGACCTCTTCTGCCACACGCTTGTCCACAGGTACAAAGCTTGGACGGCCAGGTACTGCATGAGAAGCCCGTGCAAGGTAGAACCTGGAAACTGTCCTGCGGATGGCGAGAGGATCCAGCGGGTTGTTCTTTTCTGCCCCAGTTGCTCTGTAGAGTTGCCACACCTGTTGGGTGCAGACATCCACACAGTAAGAAAAGATTGCCCACCACCACTTTTTCGAGCGTATGGCAATCCTTTATTTGTCCACGTTCTGGTCAGTGCGATCGACACCACCCATGGTTTAGTTGTAGTGGTGAATCAGGAATCATTCTTACCATTTCATCTGAAGAACTGTCACCCTCAGGATCATAAATTTGCCGGCGTTGACCACATTGGAATACTGTGGCAGTAGCAGGTGCCTGCAGCTGACGCCCACTAAGTTTGGATACTGTCCCCTGCCCATC
This sequence comes from Conus betulinus, assembly GCA_016801955.1. NCBI lineage: Eukaryota > Metazoa > Mollusca > Gastropoda > Neogastropoda > Conidae > Conus > Conus betulinus. The sequence continues at coordinate 131,553 of JADBJO010005076.1, read as the reverse complement.
TTCTTCTCCGCTGTCTTCATCAGTGTCCTCATTCACAGGAGGTGGCTCAAAATGTAGACAATGGCTTCTTGGATGCTGCTGTCATCTTCCAGCATTGAAAGAACTTGATGAACATTGTAGAGTCTGAAAGACAAGAGAAGCAAGTTCCTTCTTGTATGTGTTAAAAACCCCACCCCTCTCGTGCCCACTGTCCCATTTTTGGGATGGCTCTTTAAACATTCACAAATGCAAGCAAGACCGTTTTCTGAAAAGTCCATGAAAAACGTTTTCAGATAACAAACATCATTATCTCCATTATTTGTTCTTTGTTTGATATTAAAAAAAAGTTTTTTTTTTTTTTAAAAGATACCAACTCACCATTTATTGCCTGCGATGATGCTCTCCATTCCACACTCAAAATTGCAAATGGCAGCCTTCTTTGGAAAAGCTAGGGAAGATTAATTCCCCAGAACACAGCAGTTGGTCACCTTGACCTGTCTTGAGCATAGAAGTCACTGTATTGGGTTCAGTTGACTAAGTATCATCATTACAATATTGCGTCCCATAAATGGGACGGTGGGCATATATATGGGTTAAACTGTGAAAACTGTGTGTACTTTTACACATGCGGTGTAAGGAACATCGAGTGGTAGCTCATGCTAAAGTGCAAAAGTAATTTAATTAAAATATGAAAAAAGCCATAAGAATAGTTGAAAATTGATTCAAACAATTGTTGCTCTGTGATAATTTTCAAAAGTGATTTCAAATTACACAGGTGATCACCTTGCAGGCTGTCTGTAAGAACAAGTATGCAATAGCAGGAAACAACACGCATTATCTTTTGCTAGAGTTGAAATCATAGAATGCAAGTCCATCGTCATGGTTTAGTAGTTGGTTTTGAATTTGCATCTTAAATCTACGCTACACGTGGGGGGGGGGGGGGGGGGGGGGGGGGGGGGGGGGGGGGGGGGGGGGGGGGGGGGTAGATAGAAGTTTCAGTCCATATTTGCCAGCCTGCCACAAAGTCTAGAAATATGGCCATGAAATTAACGTGAAATTTACAGAGAAAGTAAAGTATGCTGATACTGTTAACTAAGGAAGTCTGTCGGCCTACATCTGGCATGGTGAATTTGGGCAAGAGAGTTGAGTCACTGAAAGCTTTTGGAGAGTTTTAAGAGTAAACTCATCTTTTAACTGCAGAGAGTAATGTTGGTTCTGTGTGAAATACTCACATTTTTAGTAATGACTGATTATGACAGTCTGCTAACTCAGATTGTGAAAAGTCAAAACAGAAATGAGGTAAATCACAAATGATGCATGAAGTGCTGCAAACCAGGATAATTTGTTGCTATCAACAAATGTCAATATGTGATAGATTGATAAGCTATGTATTAACCGAAAACACCAAGCATTTCAAAGCCCACATTTTGCGGTGCACAAGAGTGAACGGCAAAACTTGGCGTTTGTTTCAAGTGTTTTTGCTACATGCAGGTGAAAAGTTTAATTTGAAGTCCTTCTGATGCCTCTTTCAACAATGATTCTGATCTAATGTAATGTGCATAATATGTGTTGAGATGAGAGGGGAATGTAGAAGTTTACAGTCATTTTTTTAGTTCCAGGCTGCACACTACAGGCAGCAATATTTTGTGCAGTATCAAAGTGTCAGATTGCCAGCCTGCCCACTATATTTTCATGTAAAATTTTTAAACAGCACGTCGCACATTATACTCGTGTACCAGGGCTGTCAGGCGCTGTTGCTGTCTTGCTGAGAAGGGTTTGTCTTTCAATCTCTCATTCGATAATGTGGAACTGCAAAAGTGAACAAATTGTGCCATCCATGCCTCTATACTTCGGCCAGAGATTTGACAGCTTTCAGTGAATATACTATATAAATCTAGAAACTGATAAATGACAAGATTGTCACCAGGATTCAAGGATGAATAGAGTAACAACCCCTCACTTTGCAGCAAATATTGGCTCCGTTTTCATTCTGTTCATTGTACGTAATGGTTTGCAGTGAGAAAGCTGCCATGGAACTGGTGTAAAGAACTTGAACAAAACATTTTATTCAAAAGCAAATCAAACATCGGGTTACACTTTTTAAAACAAGATTTGATAAATTTTCCTTCACATAGATGTGAAGCCCATCTCTTTCTGTCTCGCATGTATGCACACGCGTGCACCCATGCACACATACACTTGTAAGCACATGCTGACAGAGTGGACATTTGAAGTCGGATATGTAATGAATACCTGAAAGCATTGAACAAATGAAGAATAGCATGCACACAAACACTCAAGACGCTCACACACACACACACACACACACACACACACACACACACACACACACACACACACACACATTGCACTGCACTGCACAGTCATAAAAGTAAACGCACACACCCACACCCACACATTTTTTGATCATGTGTTCATACAGAGTATCTGAAAAATTCACTTTTACATAGTCTTTCCATTGTTCAGACTCAGGTAGTTTAATTTCTTTCAGAATTGTGTTTACTTACTGGTTTGCTTGGCTATTCGGCAGACTTGGATTGTTTGATCTGCCTCATTGGTTTCCGATTTTCAAGGGTATTTTCACACCAGTAAGCACACGCTGTCATTTTTATTTTGCGAAAAAAATAGTCATCACATTCCATTCTGTTATGATAGTTGTTCGTTTACAAATGCAGCACAGGTAGTCGTTTCTTTACATCACTTGTTCATTTAAAAATGCAGCACAGGAAGCACTTTTGAGCTCAACCAAATGATGTCAGATGCTAAGTTAGATGGCTGCCAGCTCACAATGTCAGGTATAGAGGACTGGGTTTGACGTGTAGCAGTGATAATTCTTATGCACAAATGTGCATCTGTGGTGCATAAAATACCCACCTGATGTACTGGAAATCAGGACAGTGTGTCTCTAAAGCTTACCCAAATTTACTTTGATGCAATTGTTTCTTATATATAGGCATTAGAGCTTCAAGCAGCGCGTTACGTATTCGTCCGATCCATCTCAGTTAACTTAAGTTGATAAAAACGTAACTTTGCTCTACATTTTAGAATGTTTTGAATCAACAAATTCCATTGGGAGAACTCTTCTACTGAAAACAACAATAGTCTTCAGTACAGGCTACTTTAACCTAGTGTATGGTAAGATCATTTGATTTGGCCAACGATGGAAGGTTTGGCAAACCCTATAAAATTCGGCTTTTCAAAATCTGAATCAGCTGTGGCTAGCGGGTGATGATAAAGTGAATGGAACAAAAAGCCAAGCAACATGACTGGCTCAGGCAGTTCAAATGGCTTTGTTATATGGACGTATGAATGTGTTGTTCACTGTGCAAGAGTAGCAGACAACATAGTTTCCTGATTTCCAGTGCATCGGATGAAAATGTTATTCATCGGAGATGTGGGGTAAGAATTACCTCTGAATCAGTTTTTCAACCCCAACAGACTCTGTGTTCTGATAGTCACAAAGTCTTTGAGTTTGAAACAGGACTCCAAAGAATTCAGGGGGGGGGGGGGGGGGGGGGGGGGGGGGGGGTGATGGTTTCTGTTCTTTTTATATGTAAAAATTTTGTCATTTTCAGTTTGAAGATAAGAAATCCATTTCACTGGCAGTAAGAAATGTGTGTGACATAAGATTTGCTTGTCATTGCTGTTATTTGGTTCTGTTTTTCCAGAACAATATGAATCGTTCCCTGAAGTTCAATCACGATCAGTTGCACAGACGTTTTGGAAAAAGTGAAATGAGCTGTAAGTATTTATCTGATGTTTATGTTTTTTTCTTCATCTTTTTTTTTTCTGTCTCATTGATCCTAACTAACCACACAATTGTTTTGATTTCATGACCAAAACCTTGCCTTACCAAGGAAAATACATATTGTGGAGAGAGCAGAAATCTCTTCCAGTTCTGTAGTGCTGTTATTTTACCTCATTGGTCATTAGTAGTAGTAGAATCCTCAGATTGGTCCATGAAAAGAGTGGAATTATAATTCTTGCACACGATTATAAAGGCCTTGATTTCGAATTGTTCTTTGTATGATTTTTTTTGCTTGCATTCCTGTTAAATGTCGTATCTGTAAAGTGACTCTTTTTGCTAGTGTTTAAATGAAATGAGAAATATAATGATTTATTATCCTTCTTGTTATAGTTTCTTGTTTCAAATGTTGGAGCTGAGCTCTAAAAGAGATGGATAAGTATAAAGTCATAGAGTGGCAAATGAGGTAATTTCAGAATCTAGATGGATAAGTATAAAGTCATAGAGTGGCAAATGAGGCAATTCAGAATCTAAATCAACAGCTCTTATTTTTGTCAGGTCATCCTTGTCATGAACTTTCAATGTATTAGTAATCGGATCAAAACATATATAAACCAGAAATTAATGTTTTCAAATGACACTTTGCCATAAGGATAATGACCAGAACGCACCCCTATCTTGCCCCTACTCTTCCTGTTCTACCTATGTCATGCGCATCTGAGAAGGCATTGCTTTCATTCTGAAATAATTTTATTACATATATAAATGCATGTATCATTTATGAATGCTCAGTGAGGGTGTTTTATGTTACAGATGTGTCCTAAGAAACTGCTACCAGCACCAAGTTGTGATATGTCAAGGGCATGAGAAAAAAGCAAGAATGTACTCTGTAATACCATTTTCATGTAAATGCCAGTTTCCATCAATTTGTGCTAACCTTAATGGTTCATTTCCCAACTGCATGCTTTTGCAAATGACATCAGTGGGGAAGGTAATGTGCAAGAATTGACATTGAGAGACATTGGGATGCTTTGTGACTGAAGGGGTAGGGCCAGAGGGAGGGCCGGGATTTCAGGGGGGGGGGGGGGGGGGGGGGGGGGGGAGGGATGGAGAAGAAAAATGATTGCTTTGGAACTTGCATGACAGCAGTGTGCGTTTGCTTGTATACTCTAGAGTGTTTCAGACTGTGGTGTGTGTGTTTGTGTGTGTGTGTGAATGTGTATGTGTGTGTGACATACAATATTGATACGCCTGAAAATAAATTTAAAGAAAAAACATATATGTTTGAAACTAGAGATTCCTCGAAATACATGTAGGTCATCCTCTTTATGCATCTGTACTGTGTGGATACCTAATGAAGCTGTTCAACACAAATGAAACCAGTCTTGACAGATGTGTGCATGAATTGTAAATCTTGTAATATATTTCAATTACAATGTTTGTAAATGTGAAGCTCCCCCCCCCCCCCCCCCCCCCCCCCCCCCCCCCCCCCCCCCCCCCATTCCCAGAACCCCAATGTATCAGAGGAGAATATTTCCTGTTCATTATTAAGCTTGCTTTGGTATGATCAGTACAGGAAATAAAGTGTCGAGTACTTGCTTTTTTCAAATTGTTTGTTTGGACAGATTGTGCATACTGCATGCCTGTACTATTATGATTGAAATATTAGTTGTCTCCATCATCTTGGTTGTGTAAAAGATTCGCTTTTATTTCATTTTTCATGTGCAGTTCTAGAATATTTAGTGTATGCATTTTGTCTGAGTTATTCTTGCGCTCTTTGCAACTGTTTTGCTTTTATTTTGCAGTTCCAAGGCTTCGTTTTAAAAGCCTTTTCTTTTAGTTTAGCATCAGTCAGTATTAGTTCATGTGTATTTAACCATGTTTCATGATTTCAGGCCATCACCCACCTTCATTCCTTTGCTTCCTCCCTTCTATTCCTAGCTAGGAAAGGAGGAAGACACATGGTTATGTTAACACCAGACCATACATTGTAGCTCATTTGGAACAGTTTTTTGCATGCTGTTGGGTAGAGTCAGACTGAAGGCATAGACATGCAAAGCAAACCAAAGGACAGTTTGGTATGGACAGAACAGACAACTGTGTTGGCCACAGATGAAAAGGAACCCAACAAAAATTAATATTAGTGTCATGCTGCAGGACTAGTATGAGTTATGAGATACTTGCGAGTCACTGGTGTACCATTTGATTTTGTTTGTTCTGTTGTCAGTGGAATTCGTTTGTTCATGTTTTGGGGGGGGGGGGGGGGGGGGGGGGGGGGGGGGGGAGAGTGACATGAATTCATACCATTTGCAAATTTGTTTAGCTGATGATTGACAAATGACATTCAGTCAGAATTTGGGGTTGGCAAAGTGGACAAACTTTTCTTGCTTTTGTCTGAAAAGGGACATAAGTTGTCATTAGTACACAGAGAAGTACCACGGTTTTGTGTGATTGCTGCTAACATGTGGCCATTTGATTTCAAAAACACTACTCACACTTACTAAAAGCAACATTGAACATGTACAATTTCAACATCATATAAACTTCCCCATAACATTGAATATTTGTAAAACTTGTAATTTGGCTCCCTTTTCCTCCCATAAGAATTGGTAATTTGGTTGTCTTTTTTAACCCCATAAGAATGTTTTCAAAGGCCAAATCGAAAGGGACACGTTTTCAAAGTTCGGCCAGTATTTGTTGTGGACTGTTTAAAAGTGAGTCTCTTGAAATGAGCATTAGTCTTTCTGTCTTTCTGATTCTCTCTATCCTTAATAACTTACTGCATATCCCTCTGTTCTGTTTCTTTTTCGCTTTTTTCTTTTTTTTCTTTATCGTAGAAAATGGCTTTTTGAAGATGGATTCCATCTCGGAATGACAGTTGTAGAAATGCAAGAAAGCGTCTTTGGTTTTTCCACAGGCACCAACAAATAGAGAAGGATATTGTATAAAAATAACTCGTGCATCATAAGTAGAGGAATACAACTGCAAAAACTTGAAGAGGGACAATCTGTTGTGTGCTCTGTATCCTTTGAACTTTGATTTGTCCCCTCCACGTTATTAGAAATATTCCTTCTAGATCTCTTGAAGGGTTGGTTGGAGTAGTTTTCTAGCAGCATGAACAAATTCTACATACTGGTTTAATAAGAAAAAAGAAAAAGCACTCGCACAGACACATACTCCACACAAATGTGGTGTACATGCACTTCTTTTAGACTGTTTTGGTGATTGTTGCTGGTCGTTCTGACCATTGAAATGTGTCTTCCTGCACAGTTGCATTCATTGTCCATGCCCAGTATGTACAACTGTTATTGTCAAGTAATAGATAATAAATAACAGTTTGGAAAACAACATGGGGTCAGCATTTCCTTATGGCATAACTTCATGTTTTCTTCTCGGTCTCAAAGAGCTATCAAGGGGGGAAGCCTATTCGTCATTGGTGGCCTGTATGGATTATGATTACAAATTTGGAATGGTGTGGGCTAAGACATTAATTTTTTTCCCTATGTGTCACCCACATATGGGCAGTAGCATTATGGTCCGTTTTCAATGTGCTGCCCTGCTCTAAGTGGTCTGAATGCTCAGCAATGCACAAAACTTTCTGTGTTCTCAGCTAATTTATTGTGTCAGAATTGAATCCAACTATATGAAAATGCAGTTATTAAACTATGAATTTAACACAGAAATGAAAAAATAAAAGTAAACTTCTGAACATGCTATGTAAGCAGTGGTTGTGTAAACATTTCTTGTACGTAAGGAAAGATAAGCCTTACCAGTGTATGTAGGGAAAGAATTAAAAGGATCAGACTAAGTTGGAAGCCATTGTATATAATTAGTGCAACATTTTCTGTTTCTAAGGAGATAAAATCAAATATGTAAAATTTATGTAAATGAAAATGAGTCATTAGTCACCAGAGGAAGTTGCTTTATGTATATTTGTATCATAGTAATGTATGTTCTTACTTGACACAATATGTTTGACTTTGAATTGGTTGTTAATATGCTGGTGTTTCTCATTTTGCCCATACATCTCTGTCATCTTGACATGATTGTGCCTGAATATCTGATAATATGAAAAGCAAGAGAGAAGAGTTTTAACTACAATTAACATTTTTCATTTTATAGTTAGATTTAGTACCACATTATAATCATATTTTAAAAAAAAAAATTGTTTATTTCTTTAATCAATACTGTTGCTGTGGACAGTGTTTTTATCCTAAACGTAGTAGATCTGATTTCAGACCTGTTTACCCATACGATTTCCATGTATTGTGTAAACCTGTTTGGTGAAAGTATGAATACGACAAACTGGAAAAAGTAGGGGGGGGGGGGGGGGTCTTCAGACAGCTCTTGAACAGTGGTTGCACTTGTGGTGTATAGCCATTGTGTTTCAGCGCTACAACCAAAGGTCAGGTCAGGTCAGGCAATTGGACAACCAGGCCTCACTACGTGTCCTCCATTTTGGTGAAATTAACAATTGCTGTTACGATATAAGCTTCCCTTTTTGATGCACTAATCATAAAGATACTTTAACTGAGCAAATTTAGAATCACTGTCTGGGAGGTTTTTGAATTTGTTAGTATCTGAAGCCAATTAAATTTGTGCAGGAACATTGTTCTACTGTTTGGTGACTCTAGAGAAAAAGTTTTTCCTAATATTATTTCTGCAATACATGATTAGAATTTTAAGATCACTGTTACAAGTTTTTATTTCGTTAGGCAAGTGAAACAAACCCTTTGTTAGTATTGTCAGTATTTTGAAACATCTTGTAAACATTTATCAGATCTCCCCTTAATCTTCTATATTTTAAGGATGGCAGATCTAATTTTTGTAGCCTGTCCTTGTAATCTAAATTTTTTTTTTTTTTTTTTTTTAATAGATTTTAACATTTTAGTTGCTCTCCTCTGTACTCTTTCGATTGTACTAGACTGTCGCTTAAGAAAAGGATTTCAAATTATGTTTAGATACTCGAGATGTGGCCCTACCAAACAAGTGTATAGATTTATAAACACCTTTATTTGAATTTTAAAAATCTCCTAATCGAGCCCAGCATCCTATTGGCTTTAATGCTGTTGCAATATGCTTGTCAAATTTGAGTTTTGAATCAAATATCGTTGCTAAATCCTTTTCCTCTGTACAAGTATCTTAAACATGCATAGATGAGCCGTGAGTTATTTCATATCCTTTGTTTGGATTATCGTACCCTGCATGCATAACCTTGCCTTTCCCTGCATTTTTAAAATATAGATTTCACTTCTCTGACCATTGTATGAGTTTGTTTATATCGTTTTGCAGTATATGTGAATTCTGGGAATGATTATACACTTAGTATCATCTGCAAATATCTTGCATGTACTCTGTATGTCAGCCGGGAGATCATTTATAAAAATTGTGAAAAGTACTGGGCCCAGGATACTTCCCTGGGGAATACCACTTAAAATATCATACAGAGCGACTCGCTTCTGGATGACATTGGAACAGTAGCAGGGACCCCCTGCTTATTACAAAAATTTACAAATTTGGAAGATGTATATGCACATTTTTTTAAGGAAAATATGCTCATTTTAATTGAGAAATTTATCAATAGCAGCTTTAGAGTAAACAGGTCTGTGAATTTTGGGATGCCGAAAAAAAAAAATCAATCTTTTCAAGTCTTGTAAGCATTTTTTTTTTTTAAAGCCGTGTCTTTCTTCTGCATTGTGACCCATTCAACTCTGTCCCCAGTTCTACATTATTTTCCTGACCTTCTGCAATTCTCGAGATCATAGGAGCTCAGATTGCTGTACTTTGATGGATAGACAGTGACAGTGTAAACTCTGGGCTGGAAATTGAAGGTCTGTTCTTCTGCAGTGTTATTTCCCAGTGACTTTGGGTTTTGTTGTTGTTGTTAAACTCTGCTACAAGGTGTTTTTTTTCCCTTCCTGTATATGTGTGATACAGAGTGGAGAAGCAAAACCTGGTTTCACCACTTACGATAAATTACCTGATTTGTTTCACGTGCTCTGACATCAGAGTTCAGTGCTGTAGTTTAAATCTTACTTTTGAATGGAAGCACAAAATTGTATCACAGATGGACTTTCAGATTTAGTTTGCAGACAGGTTTGGCCTTGATGGCACAGCATGCATGATAAGCTGTTAAATAAGGCAGTTTTCTGGAACCTTGCCCAAAAGAATTATGAACAACATTACTCTTAAAACAGATGTTTGCATATCTTGAAGGTGTGTTGCTGGGGCAGAAGTTTGGTTTGCTGGATACTTTTTCCTGATTTCATGATAGTTAGACTGAGAACTGTGAGGGAAAAGCTGTCTTGTGGTTTATTTGTAGATAAGGAAAATGCATGTTTTCGCAGTTTGTATGCCCTCTTTTGTATGTCACTCTGGTTATATCTTCAGTTGGAATCTCATTGAGAGAACTGAAGGAAACAAGTTCCCTGATAAAAAAAAAAAAAAAAAAAAAAAAAAAATGCGCAGGAGATCATGAGTGAAATTGTATCTTTGTCCAGCAGATCAACACAGCTCTCAGCTTGCCATGATGATGGACTGTTGACTTTTTCCAGGGAAATCATATATTTAAACAAATATAGTGAAAAAGAAGGGAAAGAACCTTCTAGGGAACCAGAACAGATTTGGTCATTAATTTTGTCTTTTAATTGCCTGTGTAGCATGAAGCTGTCACTGCATTAAGTTATACCATTTTGATGTAGAGATGATGTTTCTGGGAAAGAGTTTTGCTGTGCATGAACTAGAAAAGGACATAAAGAATTGGTGGAGGTGCTGTTAGCACAGAAAAGGGACGATGGTGGTACATTCAAGAAACTATGTCGGAACTTGAAGATTGCGGGCACATGGTATTGTGTAGCTTGACACTTGTGGAAAACTTGTCCACAGCAATTTTTGTTCTTCTCTGAGTGAAGGACCTGAACTCCTAAAGCATTGGTGAATGCTTTTCTCACAATTTGTATGTTCCTGAGATGGTAAAAGATACCATAGAAATGGGAATGCAGGATTTCTTCTTTTTTGTTTTTTGTTGTGAACTCGGCTTGCAGAATGCATTTAGGGTTGGGTTATAATGCAGATACACATTACGGAGTAAAACCCTGTGATGTATATTTGTCAGTGGTCATCAGATTTTAGTGGTATATATTACATACATAATGAACTCAGATTTGACTAATTTTGTGGAGACCTGGAATATGATTTCAGATTTACATATGCTTGGTTACTTGCACACATGCCGCTGTTCATTTGTTTAAAATTGGGAATTGAGAGGTCTGTGTTAGCCGGTAGACTAAGTGAAAGGACCACTGGAAAATTGGGCTTCTCCTCAGCTGAAGGGAGGTCACAGGCAGTTGAGTTAAAACTTTTATAACATGCATGCGCTCAAATCTTGTGTTCATTGGAGTAACTCATCAGGCATGCGCTCAAATCTTCTGTTCATTGGAGTAACTCGTCAGGTTTAGAAGAGCATAGACGCTGAAAATGTTAACCAAACTATGGTAAAGCGCAACAAAAGAACTGTTACAAACATTTAAATGAATGAAACAAAGTGAGATGAAGTGTAATTTTTTTTTTTGCAGCAGAATGGCATTTTCAGAGGTCTCAGATATATTAATTAGAGTTACATTCTTCATTCTAAGAAGATGGACATAGAACTTTCAGAACATTTTTATGAGTGAAAGCAGATGTAGTGCATATTTTTTTTCAGCAGAATTGCTTTTCTTGAGGTTAGATGGCACGCTCACATACACATTGAAATAAAACATTTTCCATTGATTTTTAATCTATGGAATGCAAGGGCCAAACTTCATTTTGTTTTAGTAGTGACTAAAAGTTAAAGCTATTCTGTTGTCTAGATAGTTCCATTTGAGGTATAGTTCATTGAATTCGGAGGGCCCAATTTCAAGACCTTGAAAACCCTTGCAAACAATAAAATGTGGTTCTGTTGACCAAACCTCGAAAACTTTTGAAAATCAAGCCATCGGCTCCAATCAATAAAATGTGGTTTCTGTTGACCAAACCTTAAACTTTGGAAATCAAGCCATCGGCTCCAAGAATTTGTAATGTGGCAGAAAAATGGCAGTTTCATTTTTCTGCATTCAGGTTGATGAAAAATTATTTTAAAATAAATTTTTACAACATTGTCGCGATCCTGCACTGTCGTCTGCTATTTAACCAAGGGAGGTAATTTGTATTTTCAGCAGTTTTAAAACTTGGCATGTGCGAAGGAATTGGGGGGGGGGGGGGGGACATGCTTTCAACCATCTGTGGTTGGATAAACCCAAGTTTTCTGACTGGATGAGAGAAGTCAAAGCAAACAAACATGCCTGCTACTGCATAGTCTGCAAAAAAAAAGTTTTGATGTGCGAACAATGGATGACGGTGCCCTGGTCAGCCACAGCAAATGAGAAAAGCACATGGCTCTACTGGCGTTGAGTAAGTCTTGCAGGGATACCCGTTTGCACTTTCTTACAAACAATATGGCGGCAGCAGCGTTGAATGCATTTATGCATGTATTGAAGTTTTAAATTTAAGAAAAAACCTCCTTGAAAACTCCTTTAATTTTGTTCTTGGGGGTCTGCAGGAACCCTGTTTGCAGGTTCAAGTGAGTGAGTTTTTTTTTTTTTTTTATTTTTTTTTTTTATTATGTATTGTGTTTAAGTCCAACATATTAAATTGAAAAAATCTGCATAAACACGCACCCACCCACCTAACCCCCCCCCCCCCCTCCCCCATATTAATTTTTTTTTTTTTTTTTTTAACTGGAGATGTAACTGCAAACCAACCAACTTTGAATACTAGATGTATATTTTTCATGATTTGTACAAAATTTTGATGACAGTACACTTAATTTGTGGCTGGCATGGTTTTTATTTTATTTTTTTTATTTTATGATTTTTTAAAAGAAATTTTGCTGTCTTCAGCAAACAGAAAACTTAAAACATCCATCTGATCAGATGTTCACAGATCAGATGTTCATATCCTTCCAAATCTGAAGACACCTTATCCTGTGACTTCACAATATCAAACTGACCAGCATGTCTTAAGTGCACAGCAATTTTATAATGTTTTGTCATTGCACAGGAAATGTCACAGTTTGATTAAAAGTTCGTATCGAGAGGAACAAATTCTGTTTGCAGAACACAAATGACACTTTTTTTTTTTTTTACTTTGTGGTACCCCTGTACAGGTCCAGGAGTAAACTGAAAGTCAGAAATACAGACGTCTTTAAATGGTTCAATGGCAAGAATAGGGGAAGTGCATAAAATTTTGAAAAGTCATGCAAATTTAGTGTTTTATGATATATTGTGAGATTGAAATCCCATTGAGCTGAAGGGGAGGTCATCTGTTAAAGGTTGACAGTATCAGGGAATCGTCATGATGGAAGGTGGGGCACTTGACATTCTATCCACCACGTTAAAGTTTCTTAACTTGAATCAGTACCAGTTTTTTTTTTGGTGTGTATGTGGACAGGGGTTTTTAAAAGCTGTAAAAGTCTGACATATGATTGGTTTGAACACAAGATAGTCAACTGAGCACTCAAACTTAAGAATTGATTCTAGGCCCCTGCATGGTGAATGTACTAACATTGAAAATATATATTGATTTAGATTGAAAGGAACAGTCTTCCTAATGAGCAGGTTATAGAATGAACACACTGAATTGATATCAGTTTGTAGATAATCAGGAAAAATTTAATGTGCCGCTTCCTTTGTCAGAATGTGCAAAATGATTATAATGCTGCCATATGAGTGATTTATTGTCTTTCAGATCATTGTCATTTTGTAATATTTGAACTTACAGAAACGGAACATTATGCACAGGCCAGTTTTTGGTTTGGGAAAAATGCTTGAATTGAAAATCTTTGCAATTAGTGTATTGTCTTTGTTTAGTTATCTGTTTTTTGTTTAATGTTCTGTGGATGATGCATTTTAACTGTGAAATATTGGGGGGGGGGGGGGGGGGGGGGGGGGGGGGGGGGGAAAACGCTATTGAAACGCTAAAATGTATAAAGAAAAAAAAGCATAGGTAGTTGTCTCTTGAGCCCAACTGCAATGGTGCAGACATCAGTAGCTGCTGTATCAAAGTTGAGCTTTGTGACGGAATCCTTTTTTTTTTACGTGAAACATTTGGCTTGTTTGTGTGTTTGTTTATTTGTACTTCAGTTGAAGGTAATGACACAAGGGTTGGGCCAAGAAAGAAAATTCTTCTGTACAACAGGCTCCAGGTACAACTGTTGAAGGGCTTCAACTCTTGTATGGTACTGTTTTATAGAAGTGTAACAATGTTGCACACATTGCAGTCTGATTGTAACCAGATTCCACTATTTTTTATACGAATAACCATTAGATTTTGTATTCAGCCTGTTTATGGTGTTTTTCACTGCTAGCCTGGAAGTTTCCTTAGTTTTCAAACGTTCCTCCTTTCTGATGTCCAATGTCTTGCTGTTTTCAGCAGAGAAAGTCATTATGCAAGTGTGCGTTTTTAATGTTGCACACCTGAAAACAGCTCTGTGATCAGAAAGCTCAGGACGTGACATGGAAGGTCACTGGTATAATTTACATACTTAAAACTGCATTATGTGGCTAGAGTTGTTATCTTTTCTTTAAATTTTTCATTAAAAGTGACATAAATCTTTGCTCTAGGTTTGCATTCCTGCTGTATTTATTTCACTGTTCAGTTCACTTAAACAGGACAGACTTGATGTGTGCGTTTAAAAAAGAAGTACAGTCTTCACTCTTCTAGTCTCATATTCGTTGCCAGGTTTTGTTTTTGTTTTTTTTGTCTTTTGAATTCAAGCAAGCCTAACAGAGGTAGAATTGAAAAATAGAAGGAAGTTTACAGAAGATGGCACAGGTTTTACTATTGAATAATGCATGTGGATGAGATGAACATGGAGACCTTTAAGAATGTTTTCTACTTGGTATCATGTCATGGGATGTGTCATGCCAGTCAGGTCCTCAGCTAAAAGAATCTACCTTAAAAGTATGGCGCATGGATTCCTCACTAGAACTCGGTGGGGGGGGGGGGGGGGGGGGGGGGGGGGGGATTAGTGATCATAATTCTTGGCAAAACAAAGCTTTGAAATAAGTGTTACACAAAGCCTGGTCTGTGCATAAGCACATGATTCTGCAATTAGTGTGTATTTGTGTGTATATATATATGTGTAATAACATGGTTTTCCCTTTGTTCCCCTTCACCCAAGGCTACCGCCTTCACCATTCTGCCAATCTGTGTGCTTTTCCAGTGTGTCATTCTTTTGAAGACATTTATAGATTGACAATTTGATTAAACACATACTGCAGAATTAAACATACACCTGATAATTTTTAATCAAGCTATCAAGTGGTATGTTCATTTGGGGTCTTAACCAATAATCCAGTGATTTGTATTAAGAAGGATCAATTACAACCAAAAATCAGCTTTTGTTTTGGACTGAAAATTTCTGTAGTTTTTTTTTTTTTTTCCTTTTTTTTTTTTTTTTCCATTTTTCAAATCAAATGATTGAATTACTCTGCACTTATTATTTTTAAATGAAGATTTTTTTTTCTTTTTTTTTTTTTTTTTTTTTTAGAGGCAATTGAATGCCCATGGTATTCCAGTTTAAAGGCCGAAGAGAAAATTAGGAATGTTGTTCATGTGCACAAGTGCTCTAGTTTTTCCTAATAAGCTTGTATCATATTTAAGTTCCATTTCTAGCTGTATTAAATGTCTTTGACCTACAGCTGAAGGTGTTTTGAAAGCACTGAACAAGTTTGCCAGTTGTGGTAATGTCCATGAAATGGCATTTTTTTTTTAATTGCATATCTGTATCTACATGTATATATGTGTTTGTCAAGTGTAATGTGAAATTGTCCATTGCTTTCCTCAAGATCTTGCTGTATCGCCCAGCTGTAGAGTCGGTTAATAAAGAGAAATCTTGAAGCTTGCCGTTTCATTTGAATTGGATACTTGATCTGTTGTCATAAAAGTTGTACAGGTAGTGCAGGTACTAACAGTAATATGGATATTACGTGCTGTGTTTATTATGAGTAACATCCTCTTATCATTAGTAAGAGATGGACTTGTGTGCAAAAAAGAATGGGTGTTGTTTGGGTGCATCCTACTTTGAATTTAGTGGGATAGTTCATGGTAACCATGAGCAGAGATCTACGGGTTGAGTTTAGGAACATCAGTCTGGCTTCATGGTTGATTGGTAAGTGTGTGCCTGTGTTTTTACATTTTTGTTTTCTATCTTTAATTGTTGCAAGTTAGCATTTATTTTCTGAATGTTTCATGCGTTTGTTCTTTTAATTGCATGAATGAAGACATGTATTTAAAAAGACTGGTTTCCAATAAAGTGTGAGAGCTTACAAAGTGTTATGGCTTCTATTATGAGTAATGGTAGTAGTGAGTGATCGTTGTTGTGACAGAGTAATATATCAGTGTTTGGTCTTAGACACTGTGATGGAATGTGTTTTCCCTTTCAACCATGATGAGTTGACAATTTGGTTAGTTTGGGCTTCTCTACATGAACACAAGAGATGCGTTATTTAAATTCTTATGTCTCAAAAGCTATTGAGAGGCTCACAATTTCACATGGTTATTCAAGAGTAAGTGTGATTCAACATATAAACAATTTATGCAAATGATGCGCTTCTGCACATTTGATGCTTTGACAAACTAAAAGTAAAACTTTGTTTGATTCTTCGTGCAACTCCATAAAAGAAAAAAAAGAAAACGTACAAAAACACTGATCATTCAAACTGGATGCTCTTTAGCACATTATTGATGCCTGTACAAACTCAAACTTGGTTTTATTTTGATAACTCCATTTTTCCCCCCGAATATTTCAAGTTAATTAGTGATATTTAACATTGCAAAGAAGGAACTTTTCTGCAAGTTACCTCCCTTCTAAAGCAGTGAAATGCTTATTTACTACTTTTAAACCAGTGTAAGTAAACAGGCTACTTTGCCAAGAATAACGTTCAGTAAAGGCCAAATAGTGTACAGGCATAGAGTTGAAAGAAGCGGAAAGAGACAATGGAAGGGATGCTGAATTGTCCATTTCTAGATGTGCATGTCTGGACAGTAGTAAAATCATGCCTAATATAGCATGCAGTGTTCACCACAGAACTTGACTCGTCTTAATATGGGATCAGGGAAATTGCAACTGCCCATGTAAATATTTTCCTCATTCTTTTCTTTTACCATTCTGACCAAGCATATCTAGCAAATTTTACTCTTTTTTTTTTTTTTTTTCCACCACCACCACCACCTTTTTTTTTTATTTTTTTTTTAGTCTTTGTTTTTCTTTTGTTTTGTATAGGCATTCTTTCATTTCTCTCTCCCCCCCCTCTCTCTCTCTCTGTCTTACATATCTATTTGTTTGAATTTCTGCAATGGACATTTGTGGCCAACATTTAATGTTATTTTATGGTATAAAAAGTTTGGGTTTCTGTTTGTCTTAATGTGTGGTGCACTAACTCATTCATTCTGTTTGACTGTTATACTTTGTCTCCGTACCTTGTTCACTCACTCTTGTATAATGATGTAAGTGTTCTCTATAGACATACA
Source organism: Conus betulinus (assembly GCA_016801955.1). NCBI lineage: Eukaryota > Metazoa > Mollusca > Gastropoda > Neogastropoda > Conidae > Conus > Conus betulinus. The sequence continues at coordinate 114,257 of JADBJO010005076.1, read as the reverse complement.
AACAGGAACATACTTCATATTTTAGGGGCCGATACAAAAAAAAAGCCAGGGTTTCTGTGTGACCTACTCTATGGTGCACCGGTTCACTCGATGTAGGTATGTGACTGCGTGCATGATTGTATAGACAAAGTGTGAGTGTGGATAGACAATACATGTAAAACAAAAAAATGCTAAACCTATGTAACAATGACTAACTGCCTAACCAGCTAACTGACTAATAAATAAATGAAAAATAGTTTTCAGCTTTCGGAAAAATTACTTTGTTCCATTGATGAATGAAAATAACAGGGAATGTAAATTATTACTGCTCAGAAACAACTAAGCAATTCTTCTTTAAATTGGTGCCATTCGTACACAAACATCTCTGTGTCATCGAGTCCACAAGTCTCCTGAGAGTCAGCTGGGGGATGTTGTTCCACTCCTGCTGCAAGAAGTCGAAGAGCTGGCCCAGGTTCACTGCTGGAGGGCAGTTCTCGTGAAGCAGGGCACCCCAGGACATCCCAGGCGTGCTCGATCTGGTTAAGGTTGGGCAAGGATGCTGGCCAGTCGAGGCGGTTGACCTGCTGCTCCTCCAAGATGATGTATACCACCCTGGCACGGTGGGGACGGCGTTGTCCTGGAGGATGGCGTCAGGGCTTGCAGGGCAGGCAGGACCAGAGGCTGAAGAACGTTGTCCCTCTACCCCACACCAGTGGGTTGCCTTCAACTCGGTACAGGGGGGTTCTGAAGTTCTTCCTATGCCACCCCACACCAAAATGGACCCCCTGCCATACCGGTCCTGTCTGATTATGTATGTGACCATCGTGGAAGAGCCGAGTAAAACGCGACTCGTCTGGAAAACATCACCCGGCCCAGTGCTGCCTCGTCCAGGCCACATGAGCTCAGCACCAGGTCAGTTGCGCCCTACGGTGAGCCGCCGTCAGCACAGGTCGAATAGCTGGCCGTCTTGCTCGGAAGTTAACTTCTCTCAGGTGGTCCGGAACAGTTTGGTCGGAAATGTTGACATTCACTGCAGCACACAGTTGTCACCTGAGGTTGTTTGCAGAGGCAGTTCTTTGTCTCAGCGCCGTCAGAACCAGCAGTCTGTCCTGCTGTCTGGTGGTGGACCTAGGCTGGCCAGACCGTCTTCGTTCAGCAGTACTACCGGTGGTGTTGAAGCGGTCACAAAGTCTTTGGATGACGGCATGATGCACTTGAAGGCGACGACCAACTTCTCTGACGCCTACACCTTCTTGAAGCCAAGCAACAGCCCTTCCTGCTCAGAGTCATTAAATCTCCGTCTTGGTTGCATGGTTTAAAACGCCCCCAAAAGCGGCTTTTTTATACCCACTGGTCAGCAAAACTGGTGCAATGTGTTTGGTAAAGGCAAGACTTGCATGTGCAATATGGTTTGCAGTCAGCCCAACTCTGCTGCCTCAGTTATGTGCTCGCAAACCGCGACCATGTTTTCATGATTTCGGTGTTTTCTTTTGTGAACTCGTTCAACCCACTAGACTCGGATTCAACTGACCACATGCCCAAACCAGTTGAAAAGTGCTGAAATGTACATCAACTTTTCCTGCCACTGCTCCAGTAATGGCTCCGGTGTCTAAAGTTGGATTTGCTGCTGGATGCCAAGATTCGGACTTGTGCATTTTTAGCAGAACACTGCTTGCCACTGTTAGTGGTGCCTTATTTAATCTCCTTCAGTGAAAAACTTGCCAAAGATACTCAGATATTCAGAACCTGGAACAGCTTTCCATGTGCTGGAAAACTGCAACATATACTATGGCACATGGAGTTGCAGCAGCCTTTAGGGAAGATTTATTTTACAAACTGCATACGAGGCATTTTATTGCTTTCAGGTTCATCCACTCTAACCATTGACTTTCATTTTTCAGATTCCCAGTGCCACCAGCCACTGATTTCTATTGTGAGACTTGGCCCATTGCAGCTTTTGAAATTGTTCCAATCCAGTGCTAGTGTAGACATTGACTCTGATGAATTTAAGCCATGTAAGACGTGAAAAAAGACCCCCCCCCCCCCCCCCCCCCCCCCCCCCCCCCCCCCCCCCCCCCCCCCCCCCCCCCCCCCCCCCCCCCCCCCCCCCCCCCCCCCCCCCCCCCCCCCCCCTCCCCCCCCCCCCCTAGGAATCCTCATTCTTGAACTTATAAATTAAGTGATTGAAATTTGGCCACTATCTTCTATTAACATCACTGGTAAGTAATATTTATGCCTTGCATCCAATTTTGTTTTGATGGGTTACTGAATTTAAGATATATTCTAGTACTTGGCATAACATTTTCAGTTTGATTATCAAAACGGTAAGTCATATTTTGTCATATTTGGAGTCTTTTCGTATATAGAAGTAAATTACTAACTTTGTTTTCAAGGAAAGGCCACAAAAGGGTCTTGGAAAGAGAAATTTTCTTCAGCATCTGCCCCCTAGAGCCCCAGTAGGGCATTGCCCCTGCATCCCACCGGGGGCCTAAAGTGGCCTCCCTGAACCCCCGCCTTTTCAATATAGCGATGATTTTCTGCTCCCACCCCTGTTATAGCGAACATAAATACTAAGAGAGAAAAAGGACATCCTTGTCAGATTCTTGTTTCAATCGGAAAATACTCTGATGTCCAGCCACCATACAAAACACAACTACGAGTATCAGCGATTAAGATTTGAAACATCAAATGAATTCCTCCCCAAACCTTTTGAGAAAATTTTTTTTGAGCTGTTAACATAAGATCTTTAGATATACTTTAAAAAACTTGTGTATAATCAATACTTAAAAGCAAACCAGGAATATTTTCTACATTAAGGTGATTAATAGCATCATCAGTTGGTCTCAAAAGTGTAATTGCTCGATGTCCCTTGATGCACGCAACCTGATCTTCACTTACTAAATTTATAATTACTTGACATAAACGATTTGCCAAACATTTAGACAAAAGCTTATAACCGCTATTGGTCCCCAGTTTTTCTAAAACATTTCTAGGTAGATCTCTGCCTTTGTAAATTAATGTGATGAACTGCTTTTCTCTGAGAAGGAGAAAGTGCCCCTTATCAAATGCAGAGTAAAGTGATGATGTTAAAAAACTTTTATATGATACCAAAAAAACTTTTAAAATTCTGTTGTAAGCCTATCACTTCCTGGCGAAGAACCATTTTTGAGGGCTTTAAGAGTTGTTAATAGTTCATTTTCTGTCAAGTTGCCTTCACAACTATCCTTCAGAGAGTCGGAAAGCTGTGGCACAGACGTATCAGACAAAGTTATCTACCATTGTTCCATGTTTCCTGCTCTTACCTTTTTCCTCTACAACTTCGAATAATAGTCTCGCTGCATTTTCATTATTTCTGAATGTTGTGTAACTAATCTACCATTTTCATCAAAAAGTCTTTTTTCATTACCTTTTAATTTGCTCTTCATTTTTCTAAGTTTAGAAAATATTTGTGTTATTTTTTCCCTCTTCAGTCCATTTCATTCTAGATCTTACCTGTGCTGCACATGCTTTATAACTTTACAATAATTTCAATTCTTGCATTAAGTGCTGTCGCTGCTTTTGATAATGAATATCAAGGGTTTTTTGCAATATCAAATATATCTATGTCATTTAACTTACCTAGTAATTCTACTAACTTATTTCTACTGTCGTTGCTCTTTAACATAAATTATTGTAAAAAACTCATAATCTTCAGTTTTAGGATTTCCCATTCCATTTGAAAATCGATGTTTTCGTCCATATGTGATAAATAATCATCTATCAAACTATTCATCTGTGTGACTTAGTTTAAGTCATTCAACAATGAGTTATTGAACTCCACAGCCCAGGTCCCCTCTCAAAGCTAGAGAATTTCAGTTTGATGGAGCAACCTCTGTGATCTGTGAAAGGGATAGAATGAATATTGCAGTCTATTGTTTTGTCAAACACATCATCATTTGATATAAAATATAATCCAACTGATGTGAAGTAAAAGATGTTTTATGCCATGTAAATTCCTTTTCATTTGGATGAAACAGTCTCCAGGTATCATACAGGTCGTGGCTTTTTGTCCTATCATTAATGTCTTTACTGTGCCCTCTGCATGTCTTTCTCCAGGGGTGACACTTGAATCGTTATCTAATACACAGTTGAAATCCCCCCAATTAACAAGTGCTCTGAACATTGAGATAACATCTCCCAGTTCATCAAAGAAAGCATTTTTTTCATTGTCATTATTTGGTGCATATATATTCTTAATGACCACTTTTTTATGCTGAATTTCTATTTCAATGGCCAATATCTGTCTTGAATTGTACTCTATCTTGTTGTAATTATCAACCATATTGTGCTGAAATAAAACAACTTGACCACAACTATGTGATGTATAACTTATATAATAATTCACCCTTGCCCCATTCTTTTTTCCATTGCCCATAATCATCGTCGGTGATATGTGTTTCTTGCAGACAAATTACATCACACTTTTTCTCTTTCAAGTGTTTGAATTTTGATTGTTTTTTTTTTTTCAACATGAGCGCAGACCCCATGAATTTAATGAAAAAAAAGGTCAACCCCAACCACACAAGCCATGAGGAAAGTCCATAATCCCAGCCGTTATCAAATCCAAACGCAAACCTGTAAACAAAGTCCGTGTAACGTGCGTAAATCATATCATCAGGTCAAAACCGTACACTTGGTGAAGATTCACCCACCATCTCCCCATCTTTATTCTGCCCTCTTGACACGGAGCGGTCACGTTAGGGCGGCGAAAGGGTGAGCATTTTAGCCTTTTAACTGACACTCCGCTGGCTAGGTTGGCTAGGTGAATCCTCGTCGCCTGACCTCTGTTGCGTGCCACCAGTGCTGAATGAAAGCTGGTCCTTGCCACATGCTCTGTATTGCTGGACATTTTTTGCGGCGAAGGTATGAATTTTACATGTTTAAATGTAAACTGATTTGAATTTCGCTTCTCAGAATTTCGTTAGGATTCTGGATCAGGTGAGAAAATGTGTGAACTGACATGTAGCACTAATCTTCCTTTTTCACTTCTTCTTCACTCGCTTTACCTTTTGTTGAGCATATTATGGTGTCAGTGATAGTGATTTCATCTTTTCAGTTCTTGATGTTTCAGTAAGCTTGACCACTCTGTATAATTATTTCACACTGTTGATCAGTTGGGAGTTGTGCAATGCTAGCAAGCACTGTTTAGATTTGCCTGCCAAAATGTTCTGTACACATATACACTTGGTCAGCTGATCTCACAAGCTATTGTGGTCTCCTCAGCTTCAAACTGTAGTCTCATTGGCTACATGCGTTGTCTCACTAATGATATGGTTATCAAAGTCCAACATTAACATATCAAAACAGAGGAAAACAATAATCACGACAAGCAGATCTGTCAATTACTACTGATTGTCAGTAAGTTACTACTGAATTTCTTGCATGCAATAAATTGCACATTTGTCAAAACAACTATACAGAAATAATTTTGGGGTATTCTTTTCACTGCATGGTGTTGGAAAAAATCATAAAGCAGTGCTCAGTGTTATGATTAAAGTACCCATTTTCCTGACACTGAAGCAAGTGCAACCAGGTCAAATTGATGAGACGTCACATGGTATTTTTCTCTGCCAGACATATTGTTTGTCAATCATAGAGCAGAAACTAAACTTTCTTGTCATTTCATGTGTGAAGAAAAATTTTGGAACATAAAAGCAGCACTGAGGGAGAGGAACTGTCTTCAGAGAAGGTGCCACACCAGCAGATTCTAACCAAATTCTTGCATCGCTCTGACGAATTTGCCTAGACAATTTACCTGTAGAGCATGCATGTGCGTACTTGAATATAGTACAGTAGCCTACTAATGATTGAAACTGTTCAGAAAACTGCTGCTGTAACTGCAGGAGCTGTAAATGGTATTTCTTAAAAGGAGGGTTGGCAGTTCTGGCAAGTAAACAATCTAATATATAAATTCTCTGTTACAACATTCAAGGAAAATTTTTTGATTTCTTAGGATTCTCCAACTAGCATACTTTGATATTTGTAGATAGCTGTTCAAAACTGTACAATATAAGCAGAAATAAGGGCAACAAACAAAAGTATTTTTCAGAGGTGAGCTTTGTTTTAAATAGTAAATAATTTCAATAAATTCACTTTGTGGTTTCACAAATGTATTACTTTTCTTAAGTCCAGCCTCATGATGATCACCAGTTATTAATGCTTACAACAGTGTTTTTATTCACCCCCCCACCATATAGTGAACATGTGTGTGTGTGCATATTGGAGAGGGATGGGGGGGGGGGGGGGGGGGGGGGGGGGGGGGGGTCAAGGGTCATGCCTATCAAAGTGTATGGTTCAGGAGCGTGCATATCTAAGTGTATATCAGTTGGTGCTTTCACAATTATTGTAGCTTTGTTGCAAAGGAGTTTAAGAGAATGTTTATAGATGCAGGAGCAACCTGTTGGGCTGGAGTACCAGTTTGTTCTTTGAGTGGAAAGATTCAACTTTTTTCTTTTTTACTTGAGTGATAGACTCGAAGCAAGACTTTCTTTCACCTAGTGATCAGCTAGGCTCTTAATAACATGCAGACATACACAGTGGAAAGGACTGGTTGACGAAACAGACAAATTACATACAAAGAGAATGTTGACAGGTTTTGAAAAAAAAAAAAAAACAGATACCAAGCAAGAATATTTTGTGTTTATTTTCAATGAATTGTGCAAAAAATGATCTTCAATATACAAACTGGGTAATTGTAAACCTGAAACTATCTGAACTGGGTAATTATAAACCTGAGACTATCTGAAGTGGATAATTATAAATAAACCTGAGACTATCTGATGAGAGTCTCTGTTGATACCCAAACATGAGACAGACTGTGCATACTGTTTAACTTTCAAGCAAAATCAAATAGTTGCATAGCAACAGGCTACTAAGTGGAGGTAATTAAAGTACTCAACAAAGTGAGACGACGCGGAAGAGAATCAAAATGGTCAAAATGAAAACGTTTCCACATTCATTTTGACAGGTAATTAATCAAGCACATCATGAAACTAACATTTGTTCTGAGATCACATTTGTCAATGGCATTAAGCATAACGTGAGGCAAAAACTTTGCTGCGTCCTGAGTACTGATATTCCCTGTCGGTAAAACAACAACTGAGTGGGGCTGCAGGCTGGGTGCAGCAGATCCCTTGGTGTTAGTGTCTTCCACCAGTGGGCTCTGCAGTCCTGAATTATGGGCTGAAACACTCATGGGGATGCTTCCATGGTGGCTCTGTTGTGTTGCATTCAGTGGCCACCACACACTTGCATTTGCCAGGGTGTGTGTTATGTCCCTTGACCTTCAAGGGCATGCTCTATGCATGCCGAGAGTGGTGCAAGATTGCTCCCAGCTAACTTGTTTGGCTTTGAGGACAGTAATTCTTTGGATGATTACACACACACACACACACCTCCCCCCTCCCCCCAACATCTATTATGAACAAGTCTTCTTATCATTGTAGCTTTGTTATTGTCTTTACCATGTACTCTTGTCATTACAGGAAAAAATCCAGTGAAGAATTAAGAATAAGCCTTGATATTGTCGTAGAGGTAGTTCAATACTGTAGTTGTTATTACCAATGAAAATCCTCTTAATCCTGTTTCATGGGTCACTTCTTTCAAATTTCCAGCCTTCCTGAGTGTTCTTACTTTCTAGGTGGCATATGTAATGATGTTCTACCTTATACTCGGTGAATTTCCCCCAGTAACATGCTTTCGCATCCACCCTGGTGGAAGACGACCGATGGCATGGTTACTATCAACTCTGGCTGTGACTGAGCCTGTCTGATCTCTGTTTTTCCTTCTTCCATGTCGTGTTTCTTGGGTAAACATTGAACCTTGTAGCGCCAAACCTCTCCACGTCAGATTTTCTTGTTGGGTTTACTCCCCACATTATATGGTCACCACTTGCAGAGAAAAAAAACTCTGACATGACTGATAAGTTATATATCATCAGGTATTGTTTTTGATGGTGTAGTGTATAACATCATTTATGAAGAAACGGAACCTTGTTTTAGTAGAGGTTAAAAAAAAAAATGTTAAGATATGTTCCCCCTCACCTTGCTTTTATTAACTTTTGACTTCTGGTGAGGCTGATCAGAATAGTGGCGGAAGTCAAACCCATGAACACAAGCATATCACCTGTAATTCAGTGGAGAAAATACCAGTATAATGATTTCATGACAGCCAGAGGAGGGTAACAATTGTACAGGAAAATAGGATGAAAACTGAATAAAAAGGAAGAAAAAAAGACGTGCGTTGCAAAATAAATGAAGACAAATTTTTAAATATGTATAAAAAAGAGACCTGTGAGCTTCATGTACGGAAATCCAAAACAATGCAAGGGAGATAAACATAACAGCAAGATTGGTTGTTTAGCTCTACTGTTTGGTATCTCCAGCATTAACAATCAAATGCATTGACTTATGCAAAGCTAAAGTATGTCTTCAACGACAGGTGATCGGAGGGAAAATCCTCCGAAGGCAGACCACCTGTATTAACTACAGTGTCCGTGTCCACAATGTCAAGGACGCCGAGAACAACAAGGGCCTTTGCACTGTAAAAAATGTAGTCCAGCATCCACCCTTTCTCTGTGTAGCATGTCATCACCGGCTCTGATCCCTGTGAGACACAGCAAGGTAAATAAGTACAGTTTCTTCTCACACACAGTTTTACTCTATCCAGCTAGAATAGGCATCAACTCTCAACAGTTTCTGACATTTTGTTTTCTTTTACATTTTTTTTTTTTTTAGCAAGAACTATGCAACAGTATCAAAATTTCTTAAACAATTTCTTTTCTTGGTATATGCACTTTTTCAGGTTTGTTTCTGTAAACTATTCCATTAATACAAAAAAAAAAAAAAAAAATTTTTTTTGATGCAGTACTTTCCACAAAAAGTCTGATCACTGTTGAAGGAAAATCAATGGAAAGAACTGCAAGGGCGTTAACCTTAACCATGCTTCTCAGGTATTCCAGTGCCCTGACGCACACGGAAGTTTTTCTATCTCTGGAACCATTAAATCTATCTTTATGAAATTTTAGGTATTTCTAATAAAAATGTAAGTTACTCTATGTCAGCGAAATTTGGCGGTGAAGAAATAATCTGTTGCGTCCTTTGATCTATACACTTCTATGGTGCAGGTTATGGAGGACCCACACTTTAAAACAGAAAAATCTGTTTTGGGAGTACTCTCTGTTTCCTCAGGATACATGTGAGTATGAATATAATCATATATAAATATAAGTTTGAGAAGAAAAATTTACAGGGAAGAAAAATTACAGCTAAAATGTGTGATGAAAAGGAGCAGGCAGACCTTGTCCAGAATTAAGTAATTTTGTCCATTGTCTACAATGCCTGGTGAAAGCTTTGCAGTGGATCTCGATGCTTGTAAAATGGGAAACAATTCTGGCGACCTATCATTGTTAGTTATGAAAAACAACAGTATTCTGATCGCGCTTACCTTTACTGTACAGTAAGCGCTCTTCAGGTCTGCGGATGTGTGATGAAATGCTCCTTTGAAATGATCAATGAACGACATCTGCACACAAACATTTACAAGTCATTTTTACACGCAGTGCTGCGTGTGTTCTTGGATGAACATCCAGACACATCCGATGACTAAAACTTACTCTGACTGCATGCAACTTGGCTAAAGGGGATCAATACACTTGCACACATTTCACTCATGTTGCAAGAGACAGAACCATTTCTCGAGTCATGGAATACAGGGAAAAAGCAGAAAAGAAATGCAAACATGCTTTTGAAGTATCAGAACACTTAACTGAAAGAGCAAAAAGGAACAAAAAAAAAAAACGCTTTTAAAGTATCAGAATTCATAGTGTTTCACAGTGAGCTTGAGCAACCCGTGAGCCTTAGCGGGAGATTTGACTCCATGGACAGCCAATATTGAGAAGACTAAGTAAGAGGTTAAATTTTGGGATTGGGTGCATTACCCAATAGCTGCATTCCTTCATCATATTATGGTGCTGAATCAGATTGTATTCATTCATGATTGTACTCATTCATGGTATCTAGACTGTATTCCTACGCCAAAACATGCTGCTAAATTGTCTGTAAAAAGTAAAGCGTAGAAGGGTATGACCAATTCAGCCTCTCCCATTCCATAGGTTGTTCAGTTGAATAAAAGAATATTGTGATTTGGTCGACATCTCTAGTTATTGGTTTAAATTGCTTTATTGGGTAAGATTAACCTAACCATGAATTTAAGTCAGAAAAAATATTTATCTGGATATTATCCCTTGTTGAAATAGCTGGACTTAAAATATTAAACAGAACTGATCTGTGGATAAACTAATTTGTAGAGTTTTTCTATTGTTGGAGAAAAGAAAGAGTGAAATCCTTCTTCTTACTTTCTGAAGCACTTGGAATAAATTTTGTCAGTTGTAAATAGTGACTATCTATATGTCACAAATTCTCTCATGGCTTTTCCAATAAATTCTGTACCTTAACAGTGTATTCTGGGCAAGTCTGATTGACAACTGTACATATGAAAACAAAATAAACTTAACTGTACTGTTTAAATTTGGAGACCTTATCAAATACTTTTATTTTGAATTCTTCACACTACACCTAGTTTTAATTTTTGCCAGTTTCTGGGTATCCTCCCTTGGTGTAGGGGGGGGACATTCTGGTTTAGTTTGCTAAGGATTTTGTGAGAGAATGTTGTTCCTGTATTTTAATAAAGCTTGCATGCTTTGGAAGAATGTCTTACAACTGAAGTTAGTATGACAGTATTCCAAGTTTCAACAACAAACCTACTGGAGGTTCTCTTTCATCTAAACATTTCTTACTAACATGTATTTTCTAGAGTCTTTCGTTTTCGAAGAAAGAATTCAATCCTTGTTCAGTCAGTTTTGCTAGGGCAAGATTTCCCCTAGTTTGGAGATTTGATACCAGATTTTAGCATCATTATGGGTGTTAGTTAAAGCCCAGCCCACTCGCATTCCCTCCCTAGCCTATCGGCCAAAGGGGCGGTAAACTGTCTAGGGTTCACTGTGTCCAGGGCATAGCATGACGGAAAGCACAGCCCATCCCTCTCTTTCCGTTGCATGTAGCGTTTCCTGAACTAAATCAAGTACCCATTTTCTGATGGGTGGACAGAGAGGGTTTTCACCTCCTTAGGCAAATGCTCTAACCGTTTCACTACAGGTCTCCCTGTTATGGGTGTACGTAAAATCACATCTGGCTCCAATGAATGGGATCCTCAGGAATAACAACACTAGGTAGCTAGGTAAGATCACAAGGTGTTCAGTTACATCACCCACATTTGTTTCCCCAAACTTGGAGTATGGCTGCCTTAACAGCGGGATAGAAAACGGTCATACACACAAAACTCCACTCCCTTTGTTGGGAAGATGGGATTAATCCTTGCCTGTCTATACAGGGAGTGTCCGCAGGAGTATCAGCCTGCCTATGCAGGAAGAAAAAAATTCGACCATCTGACAGTGATGTGCTTCTGTCACAAAAACATGTCATACTTCATGCTGACAATTAGGCTGTAACACCTAACCACACAGTTTCTCAATGTACATGCATATTAAATGAAAACCGAGGCCTATTTGATGTGGACCCACCTATGCCTGACAGTACATGGTCCCACTGGATATCCCATGAACTGTTGTCAGGCATCAAACACTTGAAAGCATAGTTTTGACCACTTATGTTTCTTAATTTATTTTTCACTGCCCAACATTAAGTCACAGCAACCATGCCATCTAATACAAGAACAATGTGAATGTGAACAAGAGGAACAGTTTCATTACAGAAGCAACTCACCTTCAGTCCATTTCCCAGCTGTAGCTCTTGCACATGGTGCAGAGCTTGAATGGAAGAGTCAGACAGGTAACCATCTCTGACCAGCTGGTATACTGGGCTGGAGCATTCCGAGTTGAAATCCCCACATATCACATAGACACCTTCGATGCCAGACATTCCCACAGTCTCTTGAACTGCACACCATGCCTGCCACAGAGTGGTAATGCCAATAAAGCTTCTCAGCTTGTGTGGCAACCCAAACTTTACCATAGATAAAAAAATATTTGGCGATTAGAAAGTTTATGATACAACAAACATTCAAAAGATATTTTCATCATATGAATGACACCAATTTTCAAAACTATCATCTAAAGACATTTCCTTCTTGCAGGGACTGAAATGATATGAAGACTAATGTATATGAACAGTGAAAAATGAAAGCAATGTTTTTTTCTTCTAAAATTCTTTCAATATGCTGGGCAGCAAAATGTCAAGAATACGACAGAATGTTCCACAAAATAGGAATAGTACGTACGTAAATGCTATAAACATGGCCCTTTCCTTCTGTAACATTTCATTTCAGCTGTATCACAATGTTAAATACAGACCATGAGATAAGATGAAGAAGTCGGTGCTACATCAATCCCTTTCCTACAGGAAAGCCTCTCAAGGTAGGCCACCCCTGACTGATGACTGCAGAGGGAAGCCCCAAGTTGGCACAACACGTATAAGACTGAAATACCAGACACATCCCACAAAATATCCTGTGTGAAAGAGAAACAAAAAAAAAAACAGCCGCCATGGCGAAGTGGTTAGCATCGCGGACTCCCGGCTGGGAGGTCGTGGGTTGAATCCCATCAGAAGTCATGTGGGTTTTTGCTGCCCCGACCGGCTCCTACCCAGAGTTGAGTTGTTGCGGACTCAGTTGGGAAGACTGGGACCACACAGTCAAGTTTCATCCACTTAATGGATGCGTTTCTGAGAGTGTTGCTCAAATTTCTTGACCAACACTGCAGGTGCCTGTATTTCTTGGGCCTGGTTGACGCTGGGATATATTATGAAAGGAAGCGTAGAGTACAGCCCTGTCATGTAGTCTCAGACCGAAATGGAAATCTGTAGCATCATCTTCGTCATCCTCATTGTCATCGATCAGCATAAAAAAAAAAAAAAAAATGTCTCAAATTCTGTGGCCGTTCATGTCCTGCTCTCATGGAGACCTCAGTTTCAATGTCCTCTCCACGTCTGTGGCCTTGGTTTGGTTCCGTCGGGGTCACCAGTATCGGCAAGTCCATGGGGGCTGTCGCTGGATGGACGTGGTGGCGCCCTCCGGAGGGAGAGCTCACTCACGCCGGCTCTGCGATTAAGCAATTATTGTTGTCAGTAAGAGGCTTAGTAGGTGGTGTCCTGCGTATGTTAGATCAGAGCAGGCGCCACTGAACACCACTGAAGTGACTCGGCAGCAGCGCAGTGTCTCCTCCGGTGGGTTGCCTCTTGACGACTTGACATTGACTGTTCCCTGTGGATTGCTGGTGCCGGGGCTGCAGCAGAGCCGACCGGGCTGTGATTGTGGTCGGGGCATTGGAATGAGTGGCATGGGTGCACTGCCTCTGAGGTGGCGCAGAGGTTGGGACAGAAAAAAAAAAAGAAGTTAAAAGCAAAAAAAAAAAAAAAAAAAAAAAAATTTTAAATACGTTTTCTAATGAAACATTATTTTCATATGTCTTGTCACAACATTACTTTTAGTGCTTGAAAGCCGAGAATAACCACGCGTCAATCTTGACAGATCATATCGCATACTAATACTTCATTAGCTGAATTCCTTGAGATACAGAGACTATGGCTACTAAACAAAATGAATGTCAAAGAATGTTATCAGTACACTCCCCACCCTTCTCTTAAAAAAGGGAGAAAAAAAAAAAATAATGGGGCTGTGCTGCTGATGACAGCCCTGATGATTGTAACTTATTTTCCCTTCCCTCCACCCCCTACTCCACTCCCGCTTCTTCGCCTGTTGAACAGAGGCCTACCTGGACAGTTTTAACGTCAGGGTGGAGGTCGCTGTCCCACCACAGGTGAACGTTGCCGACAGTCAAGACTTGCCTGGATGCCTTACTGCACAGCTGCGTGATGAGAAAACAACATCGGCTCGATCCAGAGATAGTTTTTGGCTGCTGTCTTGAGCTCACAGCTCTGTTGCGACTTGTCAGTCACCTGTTGCAGATTTTGTACAAATTTACGAAGCAGTACACAGCTGTTTTATTTGTGCAGACAATGCTGGAATATTTGAGCACTGTGTGTGTGTGCTTTCGGTTTTGTGAACAATGCTCACGGTCAGTTATTTGTGAGTTAGAATGTAAGATTATACTCTATGCTTGTGTGTGCATCGCTGCATGCCATCACGTGAATGTGCATAAATCACACAATATACATCAGCACAGAGCATTCTTCATGTCATAGCATCAACCTGTATGTCAGTAGCATACTTACAAGAAGTCACATTAAAAGAATTAAAGAAAAGAAGTATCTCATTACTGAATTAATAGATATATATATATATATATATATATATATATATATATATATAATATATATATATATATATATATATATATATATTATATCATTACAAGGGCTAGTCAGAGGGGTGTGTGAAAGGGCTGTGTCTAAACAATCTTTTGCAATTTTTTTTTTTTTTTTTTTTTGCTGTCCCAACCTCTGCGCCACCTCAGAGGCAGTGCACCCATGCCGCTCATTCCGACACCCTGTCCACAGCCACGGCCCGGTCAGCCCCGCCGCAGCCCGGCACCGGCAATCCACAGGCAGCAGTCAATGTCAAGTTGTCAAGAGGCAACCCACCGGAGGAGACACTGCACTGCTGCCGAGTCACTTCAGTGGTGTTCAGTGGCGCCTGTTCTGATCTAACATATGCAGGACACCACCTACTAAGCCCCCTACTGACGACAATAATTGCTTAGTCGCGGATCCGGCGTGAGTGAGCTCTCCCTCCAGAGGGTGCCACCACGTCCGTCCAACGACAGCCACCATGGACTCGCCGATACCGGTGACCCCGACAGAACCAAACCAAGGCCACAGATGTGGAGAGGACATCGAAACTGAGGTCACCATGAGAGCAGGGCATGAAGGGCCACAGAATTTGAGACTTTTTTTTATGCTGATCGATGACAATGAGGATGATTATGATGATGCTACCGATTTCCATTTCGGTCTGAGACTACATGACAGGGCTGTACCCTACGCTTCCTTTCATAATATATCCCGGCGTCAACCAGGCCTGAGAGATACAGACACCTGCAGTGTTGGTCAGGAAATTTGAGCAATACTCTCAGAAACGCATCCATTAAGTGGATGAAACTCGACTGTGTGGTCCCAGTCTTCCCAACTGAGTCGGCAGCAAACTCAACTCTGGGTAGGAGCCGGTCGGGGCAGAAAAACCCACATGACTTCTGATGGGATTCGAACCCATGACCTCCCAGCCGGGATTCCGCGACGCTAACCACTTTGCCACGGCGGCTGGTCATCTTTTGCAATTCTTCTTTATCACAATCTCCATACTACCAGCCTGACCATGTCCCTGGCAAATTATACACTGTCCACATATTGGTGCCATAAAATTTCATGAAAGGCCATGTTGGCTAAAATAACACTGCAGAATCAGGACAGCTAGTACCCATTGTAGTATTTAAAATCTCAGCACCTAGACGCCAGAATGGTATAGGTATAACGTAGCAAATTGTGATATTGGACAAAATGGGTAAGAAATTCAAGAACAGAGATAGATCAAAAGGCCATGAATGCAGAAAAACAGCAGAAATTCAAGGAGATAAAAGAGAATCAAAGAAAGAGACAGAAAACATATCCAAAGTAAAAGGGAGATAAAAGAGAATCAAAGAGACAGAAAACATATCCAAAGTAAAAGGGAGATAAAAGAGAATCAAAGAAAGAGACAGAAAACATATCCAAAGTAAAAGGGAGATAAAAAGAGAATCAAAGAGACAGAAAACATATCCAAAGTAAAAGGGAGATAAAAAGAGAATCAAAGAAAGAGACAGAAAACATATCCAAAGTAAAAGGGAGATAAAAGAGAATCAAAGAGACAGAAAACATATCCAAAGTCAAAGGGAGATAAAAAGAGAATCAAAGAAAGAGACAGAAAACATATCCAAAGTAAAAGGGAGATAAAAGAGAATCAAAGAAAAGAGACAGAAAACATATCCAAAGTAAAAGGGAGATAAAAGAGAATCAAAGAAAGAGACAGAAAAAAACATATTCAAAGTCAAAGGGAGATAAAAAGAGAATCAAAGAAAGAGACAGAAAAGATATTCAAAGTCAAAGGGAGATAAAAGAAATCAAAGAAAGAGACGGAAAATATATATTCAAAGTCAATGGGAGATAAAAGAGAATCAAAGAAAGAGACGGAAAACATATTCAAAGTCAAAGGGAGATAAAAGAGAATCAAAGAAAGAGACAGGAAATATATATCCAAAGTCAAAGGGAGATAAAAAAGAATCAAAGAAAGAGACGGAAAATATACATTCAAAGTCAAAGGGAGATAAAAGAGAAATCAAAGAAAGAGACGGAACATATTCAAAGTAAAAGGGAGATAAAAGAGAATCAAAGAAAGAGATGGAAAACATATTCAAAGTAAAAGGGAGATAAAAGAGAATGAAAGAAGGACGGAAAAACACATCCAAAGTAAAGGGAGATAAAAGAGAATCAAAGAAAGAGACGGAAAACATATTCAAAGTAAAAGGGAGATAAAAGAATCAAAGAAAATGACAGAAAACATATATCCAAACTATGAACAATGAAAGAAAGCAATAGAAAACTCTTACACAATTTGTCAGTTAGTTCCATAAATAGCAAGTGCATTGACATTTATCCAAATCATTTGGAACTAAACAAATGCAACCAGGAGTACACAAAATAAACCCAATAGTACCAGAGGTCCCAAACTGAGAAAACTGTACAAGATGTACCTAACCAACTTACGACAACAGCAACAATAAAAACAGAAAATGTGACTGCAATGAGATAACGAAACTTTTCTTTCAGAAAAAATCTCATTGTAAATTTAAGAATTGAAACTGCTCTGAATTAGAAATGTCTTTCATTGCTCATAATTCTCTTTACCTTCTCTGCCTTAAAAAAATACAGTTTAAACAGACCAAATATTCCTTTACACTGTGTGCAATTTCAGTGAGAGACAGCTCCCTGCTGTCCCGTAGCTCAAACACATCAGTTTTGAAGAAAGTGGCTGCGCCCTCGTTATAGTAGTCTGTAGTCCGACACTTTATCAGTCCATCAAAGCCCCATCTGCAAGTCAGTTACTAACATTACTTCTAATGTAGATGTACTACGTAATTGGTATGCATGTCTTAAGGATGATAAAGAACAGGGATACACAATCATAATAACACTCAAGCTCCTGAGAATAATAATGCATAAAAAAGGGATGTTAAAGCAAAGGGTAAAATTTTTTTTTTTTTTTTTTTTTTTTTTTGGGGGGGGGGGGGGGGGGGGGGGGGGGCATCTCATCTTTTATGCTCCTTCAGTGCTGGCTTGTCCCACTGCAGTAGCCGCACCAGCAATCCATAGGCACCCCACCAGAAAAGACACTGCACTGTTGCTGAGTCATTTTGACTGTGTTGACCACTTGTGAAGTAATCCAAATCATGTTAAAATATATACATAAGCAGAATTTAAGTTAAAAAACATGGCTACTTTACCATTGTGCCCAAGGCACATTGTTAGATTAATTCATAAATTAAGGCTGAATACTTGGAACACTAAATATTCTCAAGGTATTGCTTTTTATCTGCAGAGAAAACATTTCTGTACATTATCTTTTGTTTGAATGCTGAGTGTTGACCTCGCTCTATCAGGAGAAAGGTATTGAGGTGAATAACTTTGATAATGTCACTACTGTCTTATATAGTTCTTATGTTGCTGAAATTTCCACATTGGTTATTTCGCAGTCACAGATCGCAAAATTTTTATAAAGATCAACAATTTTGCGTACCACTAGGGTATTTCACTTATGTAAATATGCATATATCAGATGTGGGTTTGAAAGTACTAACTTGGATGATTAAGTTAAGTGTGGAGGTTTTTTTCTTTTTTTTTTTCTTTTTTTTTTTTTTTTAAATAAGTGTCTAATATCACCTAGCGATAAAAAGACATTAAATAAACCACTGAACTGTTGTGTTCACCGCTGCCTGCTCCAATCCAACATACACAGGATACCACCTACTAAAGCTTTCTACTGGCAGCAATACCTGTAACAGTTTAGTCTTGGAGCCAGTCTTGAGTGAGTGAACCCCTTTGCAGGGCACCACCATATCCATCCAAACACAGCCCCCATGACATTGCCGCAGTGTCAATCACCTTGAAACAAAACCTACAAGGGCACTGATGCAGAGAAGAAATAGAAACTGAGGCCACCTCCACAGCAGGGCACCAACTGAACTCCCGGGCAGAAGCCCAGTAAAGCCTGAAAAATCCCAAACTTGGCTCTGATGGGAATTGAACCCACGATTTCCCAGTCTGCAATCCTTGTATATTGGTGCTTATCCCTGCACCATTGTGGTTGGTTTAGGGTGCACATTAATCTAAACGATTAAATCTGAAAGCAGAGATTTAAAAAAAGGTTTTTCTACAAAAAAAAACCCCAGCAAAAACAGATAGATATATGAATATTGTAACGGTACCAACAGATGCAAGTATACTGTTTACAAAAAGACATACACAATAAATCAAAGTGTGCACTGCCATTTACACAATATTCTATTTGCATTAACAAATTTTATGATGAAAATAAACATGCACGCACACACGCATGCACGCACGCACACAAACACACACACACAGTTTCACAAACATGCACATATGTGCAAGAAAACACTTATGTGAAAAAACAAAACAATTGCAAATTTTAGAAGTCACAGTTTAAAGTCATTATAATCCAATAAAAATAATAACCAGGAGACCTCTTTCGCCCTTCTATCTCTTCCTGTCTAGCATTATCTATCCCCACCCCAAAACCCCAACTCCACTCTCTCTCTACCTCTTTCCCTGCCTATCCCCTCTATACTCTGCTGCTTTATCCGTCACCCCTTCACATCCCTTTCTCCATCCTAAATCTATCTTCCTTTTCTTTTTTTTTTTGTTTTCTGGATACAATTGTTGTTAAATTAAAATATTTCACACACACACACACACACACACACACACACACACACACACACACACACACACACACACACACACACACACACGTTTCCTGTGTCAAATCATTTCACACACACACACACACACACACACACACACACACACACACACACACACACACACACACACACACACATGTACACAAACACAAAGAGAGATAAATATATGCATGCTTTTTTATTCACACATATGCATATATGTTCATGGGCACACACCCACATGCACAAACATGGGCAAACACACGCACATTTACAAACATCACACACACACAATGTGCATGTGCACCCCTGTATATGCAACTGCACAATTGTACACAATCCCCTTACCAGTTAAACACATCATTGAAACACATCGAATGTATGAACACACACACTGCATTGACTACATCTGCTCAACACTACATCAAACACACACACACACACACACACACACACACACACACACACACACACACACACACACACACACACACACACACACACACACACACACACACACACACACACACACACACACACACACACTGCATTGACTATATCTGCTCAACACTACATCACACACACACACACACACACACACACACACACACACACACACACACACACACACACACACACACTGCACTGACATACAAACATCAGCTCACCACCATACACATACACACACACACACACACACTGTGCATGCACTTACACACACCACAATAATTCTTTGTCCCCCCCCCCTCTCTCTCTCTCTCTTTCTCTCTTCCCAGGCAGACACACACACACAGACCCTACTTTCTCATAGCCGGCAACAAGGTGTTGTTGAAGTAGTCAGGGTTCACCTCCTGCAGACAGACCACATCCCCATCCAGGTACTGCAGCTCCTTCATCAACAGACCGTGACGGTACTCCTGGCACAGGAACTCCTCCGCTGTGTAGCTGTAGTCCCACCTCACACGGTGACACTCTGCCAGGATGTTGTAGCTGACAATGCTGAAAGTGTCCCCAAGCGCTGAGCCTTCTCCGCTGACAGCCGGGTTGGCTACATACTGCCGGCACTTAACTTAGGGTGGCTGTCTTTACTGTGGTCCAGGAAAGTATCGGCCATTGTATTGAAAGTTTCTGTGGTTTCTTTTCAGGTACTGATAGGCAGCATTGTTCATAAAAACTGCGAGGCGTCTACTGTAAGAACATAAAAAAGAAAAAGGTATATGCTATTCATGATATGGATGTAATTGTATTTTTAGATTTGTGAGTATATACATTTTTTTTTTTAACTGAAAATCTCTCTCTTTGTCAGTGTGTGTGTGTGTGTGTGTGTGTGTGTGTGTGTGTGTGTGTGTGTGTGTGTGTGTGTGTGTGTTTTTCTCTGAGAGAGAGAGAGAGAGAGAGAGAGAGAGAGAGAGAGAGAGAGAGAGAATGAATAATGCTGTATGTGTATTACTGTAGCAGTAATGGTAGACCTCTTTTCTTCCTTCCATTCCAGGTGTGGCTTATGAGTTGCTGTGATATCATCTCCCATGCTTAACGTAGCAGTGATGTATATATAGTACACCTGTAGGCAATTCATCAGGTGGCAATCACACCAGGCTTTGTCCAGTTGAAATTTGATTGATCAACAGACTTGTTCCAGAAAAAAAAAATAATCAGGGAAAGATAACACATGTCTTTTCATTGCAAATAGAGTTTCTTTTTCTCGGTTTACGAGTCCAACAAATAGATCTTGAGAGTTCTTCTTCTTCCTCGTTCGCCATCCCGTTAGATGAGCAGCCCGGTGTCCTCGATGAAGGCTGCCATCCGCCGCAGTTACTCCAGGGTGCCGTACAGCTTGGCTTCCACTGCTGTCGGTGTTGGCCAGTACTTTCTCCTGGATGCTGCATACGTCATGCAGACTTGAAGGATGTGGTCGGTTGTCACTGGTCCCCTCACCACAAGGGCACTCTCCCACTCTTTCCAATGCCAAATTTTGTGTGCATGTGGTGGAGCAGGTGATTGTGTCCAGCCCTCAGGCGGAAGATCTTGACCTGTTTCGCTCGTCCCAGCAAATGGTGTGTGTCTTCTGGGTTGTATTTGGGATGCAGGAGGCACCCATTCCTTGCTGTGCCTTGATGATTGTGATCTTGAGAGTCAAATGTAAGATCTGAAGCATAAGCCATGATACCAACTGGAACATCAACTGTCTGCATTACAGGTGCACCACTTCATGCCCATCTTTTGGCATTTTCTCTCTCTGATTAAACTGTTAAACTGACCGAGGGGGTTAAAATTACTTTGGGCCTGTTCATCAGTACCATTTTGTCCTGTGAAGACGGTAGGTTCACTCCTACTGAATGCGAGCATTAACATATCTCCGCGCAAATTTCAAATCATCATCTATTTGGCCATATCAATCTGTGCTAATTCCCTGCTGTTCTTTGCCTTGGTTTTTGATTAGGCCTCCTGGTGATAATTTTTTTTGTGGACTCTCATACAAAAGCAATTTTTGTTTAAAATGTATGAATGGAATACTTTACCAAAAGCAAACTTAAACAAACACATTTACCAAGGGAAAAAAATATTCAAGAAATTTCAACATTGGTTTAAACAGTTTTATTTCCATGAACATACTATAAACGTACACATTGAACACAAAGCACATTTGCTAGGACAACGAGAGGACTCTTATATACAGCCCTGGCAGTGAGACTTGCAGACTAAACATGTGACTGATGGCGGCCTCGCTAAAATGTATAATACAACATATTACCA
>JADBJO010005076.1:82500-87500 GCA_016801955.1 Conus betulinus | reverse complement strand
GGAAAATCATAAAAAGGGCATCACCATACAACAACATTTCAAAAAGATGCAACCTATGTTCAACAGAAAAATGTTTAATACTATGCAACTGTAAACAACCCCAAAAAAAACGAACAATACGTGCAGCCAATCCGCACGTGCAAACAGTGACATCAGGCCATATAACACCGGCAGTAGGCGCCCCAAAACCATCCTGACGACGCGCTGGCTCGAAACAGATCTGTTGATTTTTAAGATCCAGTGATGGTTTTATCGTCCAGACTCTTTCAGCTGCTGGGAGCGGTGCCAATTTTAGCGTTGGGTTTTCTTTCCTGGGAAAATTTTGTTTTCTTGAAAAAAAAAAAAAAACAGCATAGATCTAGATCTAGCAGGTATGGCTTTCAAACCACCGAATTCTTTTTCGTTTCACCAGCCAACGGCATGGCCGGCTTGGAAAGAGCGTTTCGGGCACTTCAGACTAGCATCAAAACTTTCAAAAGAGGATGGAGAGATCCAGGTAAGCAGCCTTTTGTATGCTATGGTGCAGATGCAGATAGGATTTTTAAAACATTTGATTTAAGTGCAGACGACAAGAAAGACTATGAGAAAGTTTTGAAAAAATTCGATGATCATTTTGTTCCCCAAAGAAATATTATTCATGTTCGTGCTCAATTCCCATAAGCGTGACCAAAAATCAGATGAGTCCATTGAGGAGTATGTCAGAGCGCTCTACGAGCTAGCTGAGCATGCAGACTTTCCAGACAAGGAAAATTGCATTCGGGACAGACTTGTATTGGGCGTTCAAGACAAAGAACTTTCACAAAAGTTACAACTAGAAGCCACTCTTACTCTGAAGTCAGCAGTGACAACGGCGCGTCAATTTGAAGCGGTCAAGCTCGAACTCCAGGAGCAGAGAGGAACTACAGCTGCGGCAGCAGACCGTGTGTACCATGACAGACACCGCCCTACACACAGTGGACAACAGAAACACCAGACTCCGCACACATCACGTGGTGGTAGGAGCCGAGGTCGAGGCAGAGGCAGAGGCACGGGACTGAGAGAGAGCAGTCACTGTGTCAGTGTGGGCAGTGTGGCAGTACACACGTCCAAGGAAGATGCCCTGCAAGAGAAAAACATGCCGTAAGTGCGGCAAGAAGAATCATTTCATGAAGGTCTGCCGTAGTGTCAGGGAGGTTCGAAAAGAGTCTGAAGAAGAGTTCAACATGGATGCAGCAAAAGTGGACGATGATAAGTCGAAACCATGGGTTGTGAAACTCAAAATACGGGAAACCATCGTGCCATTCAAGATTGATACAGGTGCAGACATCACTATTATCAGTGACAGAACATTCCGACAACTGAAGAATAAGCCAGAACTTAAGAAATCCAGAATTTCTCTCACATCTCCCGGAGGGAAGCTTTCAGTAGCAGGGGAGTTCCATGCCAGCACAAAGGTGAAAAGCAAAGCTTACAAGTTCAAGGTGATCGTTGTGAAAAACAGTTTGTGTACAACCTGCTTAGCAGAAAGGCAGCGGTCACGATGGGGCTAGTGTCACTTGCCACCAGAGACATAGATGAGATTTTCGGCACGACAGGTCTCATGAAGACGGAGCCAGTTCACATCCACCTCAAGCAGGGGGCCAAGCCATACAGTGTGCCGGCGGCCAGGAGAGTACCATTCCCACTACAGAAAAAAGTTAGGGAGGAACTGGACCGTATGGAGAAGGCAGGAATAATTCAGCTGGTCACAGAACCAACAGATTGGTGCGCTCCCATGGTGCCAGTGGTAAAGCCAAACGGGAAGGTGAGAATATGTGTAGACTACAAACAGTTGAACACAGTGGTGAAGAGACCAAGATGCATGCTTCCTAACCTGGACGACATTGCGCCGAAGATGGCTGGGTCAACCATCTTCTCCACTCTTGATGCAGTGTCGGGTTTCTTCCAGATCCCGATACAGGACGAGAGCAGGCTGCTGACAACATTCATCACTCCTTATGGGAGATATTGTTACACACGTGTGCCAATGGGTATCTCTCTCGGACCAGAGTGTTTCCAGACAAAGATGAAGGAAGTCCTGGAAGGCCTAGAGGGGGCTGCGAGGCGATCATGGACGACACAATCGTCTACGGAAAGACATTGGAGAGAGCATGACATTCGCTTGAAAGCTGTGCTAGACAGAATTGAACAGTCAGGACTCAAACTGAACAAAAGCAAAGTGCCAATTCAGACAGAAGAAAAAGTCAAGTATTTCGGGCACGTAGTCAGTGAGGACGGGATCGAGCCTGATCCAGCGAAAGTCAGTGCCATCAAGGACATGCCACCACCCCAAAACCAGTCGGAGCTGAGGACAGTGTGCGGCATGTTCAAACTATCTGACAGGATTCGTGAAAAACATGGCAGACACTCTGAAGCCTGTGACTGAATTACTGAAGAAGGATCGAGTGTTCAGTTGGGGCCCAGAACAACAGAAAGCATTTGATGCTGTGAAAGAACTGATAGGCAACGCAGGAGCCAGAGCGTTCTATGATCCCAGCTAGAGACTGTTGTGAGTGCAGACAGTAGCAGCTATGGTCTAGGAGCATGTTTGATGCAGAAGTGTGGACATAGACTGTTTCCCATTGCATTCGCGTCAAGAACATTGAGTGAGGCAGAGAAGCGCTATGCGCAAATTGAAAAGGAATGCTTAGCGTCAGTGTGGGCCTGTGAGAAATTCGCAAAATATCTGATTGGCCTGGACAAATTTGAACTGCAAACGGACCACAAACCATTGGTCCCACTCATGAAGTCAAAGGACATTGATCAAGCTCCAATTCGCTGTCAGAGGCTGTTAATGAGACTTCTGAGGTTCAACTTTGAAGTTGTGCATGTTCCAGGTAAGAGCATCGTTGTAGCCGACGCTCTCAGCAGCAGACAGCCTGTTGCTCATACTGCAGCAGACGAAGAGATGGAGACCGAATCTTACGTGAAAGCGTACGTTGATTCAGTGACGTCGTCATTTCCTGTGACTGACCAGAGACTGGAGAAGCTGAAGTCAGAGACTGTACATGACATAGAGCTTCAACAGGTGATCAGCTACGTTTGCAACGGGTGGCCAAAGACAGTTTCCACTCAGCTGCAGGCGTATCAGCAAGCACAAGGGGAGCTATCTCTCATAGATGGCTTGCTAGTGCATGGAAGACGGATTGTTGTTCCAGCAAGACAACGTCAGCACATCCTTGAGAAACTGCATGAATCTCATCAAGGAATTCACAAGTGCCAGGAGAGAGCACTACTTTCTGTTTGGTGGCCAGGTCTCCGGCGAGATATCAAAGACTACATAAACAAGTGCAGAGAATGCAGGAAAAAACAG
This sequence comes from Conus betulinus, assembly GCA_016801955.1. Taxonomy (NCBI): domain Eukaryota; kingdom Metazoa; phylum Mollusca; class Gastropoda; order Neogastropoda; family Conidae; genus Conus; species Conus betulinus. The sequence goes on along the minus strand of JADBJO010005076.1, from coordinate 84,169 downwards.
GCCAGCGCAACGCAATGAGCCACTTCGTCCTACTGAGCTACCTGAGCGTCCATGGCAGAAACTTGGAGCAGACATTCTCACACACATCAAGATAACGACTATCTGGTAGTTGTTGATTATTACTCTCCAGGTGGCTAGAAATAGTCCGCCTACACAGCAAAACAGCAGAAACTGTCATAGGGAAGTTCCGTGGCGTTTTCAAAACTCATGGGATTCCAGATGTGGTTGTGTCAGATCACCAACCTTTCCTTTGTCGTCAGTTTCGTGATTTTGCGCGGAAATTCGGCTTCACGCAACAAGCCAGCAGTCCTGCATTCCCTCAAGCCAACGGCGAAGCAGAATCAGCCGTGAAAATCGCCAAGAAAATTCTGAGCCAGCCTGAACCAGACATTGCACTGTTGAATTACAGGGCGACTGCACACTCTAGCACCGGGGCCAGTCCTGCCAGAGTGTTGATGGGAAGAGAGCTGAAAACTAAGGTTCCAGTTCTCCCAGACGTTCTACAACCTAATCCGCTGAGGGACGCAGATGTGCGAGCGGCAGACGAGAAAACCAAGCGTGCATATAAACTGAACTATGATCACAAGCATGGTGCAGTCAGTCTCCCAGTGCTGAAAACAGGAGATCCAGTATTGATAAAACTGGACAATGAGAGAAAATGGGAGGCCCAAGGAACTGTTGTCGCAGCAGATCCGGAAAATCGCACTTACCTGGTCAACTCGCCAGCAGGTGTCCTTCGACGCAACCGTAAACACCTGCAGTCGCTGCCAAAGGAATCCAGCGGAGGTGTGCCAGCCAGCGGAGGTGTGCCAGCCAGTGGCAGTCCGCCAGCAAGCAACGACGATGGGGGACCAGATCAACATCCCTCAGCAGTGCCAGCACCACCGTCTCCACAACCTTCACCTCCATCCCAGTCAACTAACTATAACACCAGATCCAGCCGTGGTTACATCGCAAGGAAACCGCAACGTTTCCGGGAGGAAGAAGGAAGGATCACGACATAAATTTTCTTTTTTTTTTTTAAGCTCTGTGTAGCTAGAGCTTTGCTTTATATTGCCAAGCTCAGTGTAGTTGGAGCTTGTGCAATTGATGGCCTTTTAGGTTTTTTGCAAGCTCGGTGTAGTTGGAGCTTTGCAGTATTTTATTTCAGTTTAAAGTTTAAGGCTCAGTGTAGAGAGAGCCATTTGCATTTGTTTAAGCCAGGTGGAGTTCATTTCATTTCTGTGGAAGAAGTATTTTCAACCTTCAGTTTGTTTAATACGTGTGAATGATTAACTTTACGGTGCTGATCCGGATGAAGCTAAATTATGTTTTGTTTTCTTTTGTGTTTTTTCTATCCAGTGCGTATAGAATTAAAAAAAAAAAAAATTATATTGGAGTAATAAGAGGTATGAATGTGAGAACTGGGCATGAAAGCGAATGACTGAAGTCTGACTGCGTTATAATACTTATACAGACTGTGTGAGCGAATGAAGTATGCATGCATGATGATTGCTGATCCTTTAGAAAGTTTAAATTGGAGAAAGTTTGAACTGAAATTTTATTTGTTCAGTTTCTGATATACTGTCGGCGTAGAAGATTCACAAACAAAACAGAGACAACGAAAATTAACGAGAACTTTATTTCTTTTGGAAAAAAAAAAAAAAAAAAAAAAAGGAAAGATGTTCCG
>JADBJO010005076.1:70000-77500 GCA_016801955.1 Conus betulinus | reverse complement strand
AAAGGGGAACTGCTATTCAAATTCCTCCCGAGGAACCGAAGAATTTAGTTTGCTTTGGAGAAGATGTTGGAAATATGCTTCTCCCAGTTCAGATCCTTCTGAACTGTCATTTGGTGGAAAGGACAGTGGCCAACGTGCGGTTATGGAGGTGATAAATGGGATGCAACGGCTTCCTGCTTCGTGTAACTGGCAATGTTGTGGGTTTTTACCGGGTGTACCTCCATATCCCAGCTGCTTTCCCACACAGCGAACCTTTGAAGATCTGCTCGCGGCTGGACATGGTCCTGTGCACTGGCACACAACGTTGCGCACCGCCGTGTCATCTCCAGGCAATCTTGTCAGTGATGGAAGCTCCTCAGGGAGGTCGTTAATGTGTACTAGACAACAAACATGGATCTGGTATGAGCCCTGATCTATTCATGAACGAACATTGGCATGGGAAGAGAGTGCCGTCCTCCACCACTCTTTGGCGTCTGTCTTTGAGAAAGCTTTCAACGATTTTGTTAACTGCTCCATGGACTCAGTGATGCCTCAGCTCATAAAGGAGACGACTATGGTTAGCCTTGTCAAACGCCATGGCGAAGTTCATAAGAAGTACATCAGTCTGCTCTCCCCTTTCCATATCCTACATAAACTCGTCAACAAACTGGAGAAGCTGAGTCTCACATGATCGCCCTCTTCTAAAGCCGCGCTGATCATCACACAAGATTCCATTTCCCCAAGATTATCCATAATGTGGTTAACGATAATGTGGTCGAGCACCTTACTGCTGATAAAAAGGTCAAGGACACAGACGGTGACCGGCAGAATCGTGACTTTCACGTTTCAAAATCAATGTTGTCAGTCAAATAGGACATTCTCTGGTTTTCATGGAGGACCGGTCAAATGATCGTTAGCTGATGGGATATTTCCACGGCAACTTCTTTCAGCACGCCGCTGCCGATAGCGTCGGGTCCGCTCGCTTTGTGTGGATTCAGATTTCTGAGTAGCTTGTAGACAACAGTGATGTTGGTGTAGGACAGGGCAGTCAATGCCCGTCATACTTGTTTCCTGCTGGAACTTCTATGCGTGAATCTTTCCCTCGCAAGAAGCTGACCAGAATTGGTCGTTCACGAGTTGAACATGTGCCTATGGATCTGAACTTAATCAACCGTCTCTTTTGATAGGTGAGATGCCTGCTCCGGATAATTTGTGGTATTTTACACATCTCTAGAAGCGTTTGTTCTTGGTAGTTTGCGAAGCACCATCGTCCCCGGCGATGGTGTGATTCGGGAAGGTCCAGTAAGCCTGACGTACATGCGCTGGACTAGCCGCCTCAGGTTCCGAGCCTTGGTCTGTAGGCCTTTCGTGCTACTCGTCTTCATCTTCTTGTAAACCCCGTCACGACGATTTATAAGCTTGAGCGTAACTGAGTACGCAAGCAATAGCGTGCGCGCGTGCGCGCGCGCGCACACACACACATAGACGCACACACACACACACACACACACACACACACACACACACACACACACACACACACACACACAAACACACGCGCGCACGCACGTACGGACGCCGTCTGCTTTATACTCACTTCATAACTTTAATGATCCTCACGTTTTAACAAATGAGCACGTGTAATGAGAAACATCCGTGATGAAAAAAAAAAAAAAAAATCCTGGCGCTCACGTCTTTCACTGTACGTTACTATCATTTATGTTACATTATGACTTCGAAATTAACGATGCAATGAAGCCAGCTTTGTGTGTTGCGTCTCGGCTTTTTTTCGTTGTTGTGGTATTCCCACTATATTCGTGGCAACACGTGCTGCCTGAATAAACAGCTGTTGTAAGCTTCTGACATAGTCAGTGTAATAGCAACATAGATGTCCCACAACTTTTTTTTTTTCACTCAGGAGTTCAATCTAACTCAATATAAATAGAGAAAAAAAAAAAGAATTAAAAAAAAATCTGACTCAGACTCGTTGACAGAGGATGGAGTGACACTAGCAAACTGGCTGAGGACCGTGCACAGTGGAGCGACTTGACTGCCTCATGCGTCGCAAGACGCGGAGCATCTAAGTCTAATTAAGTTCAATCTATCTCAATGTGAAACAAACAAAAAAAAAACCCATCTGAAACCATTTCAGTCACTAACGTGACACTTTTGAATAAAGAGAAAGGAACGTTGGTTGGTTTATTGTAACACAATTTTTTCGGTTAACTCCGAGTTGTGGTGTATGCAAAGCATCTGTGTGAAAGACAGTTTGAAGCCCCGATTTCAGAAAGGATGCGTGCATCTGAACACACGTATTTCATGAAGATACGCGAAAAATGGTAGCGCAGTTTTCATGGTGAAATAGCCAATCTGCGCTGGAAAAGAGCGTCACACAGGTCTAAGACTGATATAGTATTTGAAACATAATACACTACTGGCAAAAAGTTAAGAGCCATTGCCAACGCTGTTCCCAGACCAAAACACTACAGCCAATGTTAAGAAGAACGGACGCAAAATTTTCCAAATTTATTCAAGAACAAATCATTGGACCATTGCACGAAATCAACAAATCAAACGCGGACAGCGGGCTGTAATGTTCAAATCACCCTTCGTCAGGATCGTCACATAAGCCACAACTGAAAACTGCACCATTCAGTACCGAGTGTAGCCACCGTTTGCCGCCAGGCAAGCGGCACAACGTCGACGCATGGAGTCCACCAGGTCCGAAGAGTGTCCCGCGGTATGGCCTGCCACTCCTGCTGCAGAAAGAGAGTGAGCTGGGCCACGTCAACAGGCGGGGGGTGGTTGTGGGCTACCCGCCGTCCAAGGACATCCCAGAGGTGCTCAATTGGAGCCAGATCGGGTGAGAGATGGCCACTGCATCCGGATGATCCCCTCTTGCTGCAGATGATCGTCCACGACACGGGCTCGGTGTGGACGGGCGTTGTCGTCTTGGAAAACAGCAGCGTTACCCATGGCCTGAAGGGCGGGCTGGATCAGGGGCCTCACAATCTCGTCACGGTACCGTATCCCTGTCAGCATGCCTTGAATGACGTACAGGGGAGTTCTGTCTTGACGACTGAAGCCACCCCAGACCATCACAGAACCCCCTCCGTAACGATCCACCTCACGAACTGTGGCGGCGTCAGCAAAACGTTCTCCTGGCCTTCGCCACACTTGGTCCTGCCGTCATTGAATGCCAAGGTGAAGCGGGACTCATCTGTGAACAGCACTCGAGACCATTGCTGCCTCGTCCAGCGAACGTGATGACGACGACACCAGTCTGCCCGTGCTCTGCGGTGAGCTGGAGTAAGTGTACTCGGACTGCTGGTCTCCGGGATGACAGCCCGAACTCGTGCAAACGGTACAAACTGTCCTACTGACATTGACATTTGCAGCCTGCAGGAGCTCACGCCTTAAGGTGGATGAGGTGACAGTCCGATTGCGTAGGGCAGACAGCAGGAGGAATCGGTCAGCATGTCTGTCGGTACTCCGAGGACGGCCTGATCGTGGCCGATCCTGCACGCTGCCAGTGGCCTGAAACCTCTCTACAAGACGTTGGATGGTGGAATGGGACACGTTCAGACGCCTAGCCACCTCGCGGCCAGAAATCCCTTCGTCAATCAACGCTTAGGCACGTCCACGATCGGCAGGGTCCAGTCTTTGCCTTTGTGCCACGCTTTTTGGGCTGGCGTAGACGACCCTTCTATTCTGTTTGTGGCAGATTTGTGTCCATGAACGAGGTGCCATGCACTTGCATCATCATGACTGACCACGAGCATTTCGCCCTTTTTCTTCAAACATATGCTCCCACAGCACCCGTTTTACCGGTTTTACGTGGTTTCCGCACGTGCAGCTGCGCTCCACCTTGTACCGCATGGGGGTTTTTAGGTATTGTGATCTGTTAAGGAACATCTGTTCAATATGTCTAACCAAGTTTGGGTCATTGTGACTTCGTTTCAAGCCTATTATTTACACACTCAGACACTAACGTCAAAATGACAGGTGGGCCCTTACTTTTTGCCAGTAGTATACATAGTCATGCCTACTTACGTTTTCTCCTGTACCTTTTCGTCAGAGTTTCTGTCTGTCATGATGATGATGAACATCCTTGTGTGCGACATTTAGGTCGATGAATGCACCTAAATGCAAGAAGTACGCATTCGTTCTGATTCATTGCTACTTGATGTAGTTATGAGTGTGAGATTAAAAAAAAAAAAAGCCTGTCATTTCACATTAATAGTGACGGCAGAAGTGCAGGCATAATACAAGTGCTTTTAAACTGGGCGTTCATAGTTTTCCCCCCAAATAATCTTTACAGAAACAAACTGATGGACTGGGAGAGAAATGCTGTGTTTTTTGGAATAGATATGGTCATTAATGATGACTCACATACCCCCCCCCCCCCCCTCCCCTAATCCCCTCCCCACAGAAAGAAAGAAATCCGGAACCAAAACATCGCCCCCACAAGCTGTTGCAGCGTGTCTGTGTGCCATAAATGAAGTGTGATGGAGTTAAAGAGCTTTGGACATTAACAGCAATCCAGATCACAGAAGCTCTGGTCTTTCGTGGGACTGTCAATTTCGCTAAAATTTGCATCCTAGATTTGACATTTTCACACACACACACACACACACACACACACACACACACACACACACACACACACACACACACACACACTCGTGCACGTGCACGTGTGCACACGCACAAACAAACACACACACACACACACACTCACGTGCGCGCGCGCGCGCGGACGCACGCACGCACACACACGCACGCACGCACACACACACACGCACACGCGCGCGCGCAGGCATGCACGCACGCACGCGCATACACACACACACACACACACACACACACACACACACACACACACACACACACACACACGACACACACGAGCACACACACACACACACACACACACACACACACACACACACACACACACACACACACACACACACATTTCTTATTAATTGCGCGGACAGCATCAGTATACACCTGCTGTTTACACACCTATTCTCTGTGTGTGTGTGTGTGTGTGTGTGTGTGTGTGTGTGTGTGTGTGTGTGTGTGTGTGTGTGTGTGTGTGTGTGTGAGTGTGTGAGTGTGGTGTATTCCAGAATGATATACCACTCACAATGAAACAGGTGCTTGATGAGTGTTGGAATTTACATGACGTCAGACATTAACATTTTACAGGAGACTATGAAAAGCTGGCTCAGGGATGTTCAGCTTGTTTGACTTTTTTTTTCAATTCCTGAAAGAACTATGTACTTTTTATTTCACACACACACACACACACACACACACACACACACACACACACACACACACACACACACACACACACACACACACACACACACACACACACACACACACACGTTGGCTTTGCTTCTGTCCATTGTCAACCAGTCTCACGCTCTGGAGTGATGGCAGTTTGGTAGAGGTGTTTGAAAGTGGTCTGGACACTCTCCCCTCCCTTCGTTTCTCTGACTTCTGATAACTGGCATGCAAGCTATATATTGTCTTCTGCCTGTCCCATCCATGATTTCAACATCCTAGAAGAGAGCCTTTTATTTTCTTGACTGCCGCGTGTAGTGGGTTTGTGGATTGTCAAGTGCTGAAAAATATGCCTTCACCTGTTACAGCTTGTATTTGACCTGCACTGAAGGAAAGTCAAGCAGGCATTGCATAGTTTCAACTGGTGTGTCCTTCGTAGTTCTTAGGACAAATCTCATTGCTTGATTTTGAATCCATTCTAATGTGAGAAGATTGCTCTCGGACAGTGTTGTAAGCCCTACTCCATAATCAGTCACACTGAGCACAACTGCGTGATACAGTCGGTAGAGGCGGTTCTGTTCATTGCCTTTAGCTGCTCTTGCTTTCATAGCAAACAGGCCCTTTTGTATTTAGAACAATATTCTCAACATGTTGTTCCAAGGTCAGCTATCAAACCTAAACCCCAACAGCATAAGTTGTCAGTCGATTCAAACTGTATTCCATTGAAAGAAACTGGTAAGGGTAATTGTCCAGATGTCTTGTTGCTGAGAGCGCAGACCAATGTCTGGGCTTTTGTAGGGTTGGTGAACGATCCAGTTTCTTGACACCACTGAGCAAAGTTGTTCAGCTGCTAAGGAACTGCTTTTGTTCTTTCTTGAGCATTCTTTGATGTTTTGCAGATCAGACTATCACCTGCTAGTGTCAACACTCGAGCAATTCTGTTTCTACTGAGGTCTGCGAGGACATTAGTGTAAATGTTATACGACACAGAGGAGAGAGGAAAGGTTTGAGGAAATCCCATGAAGAGTTTTTGGGGTTCAGACATCCTGTTTCCAAATCGTGGGACGACGGTTCGCTCCTGAAGTGCTGTTGCAAATCGATCGTGTAAGTGTCCGGACCACAAAGTCAAGGTGTAGCTCCACGAGAAGCGAGAACTGGACTTTGTTCAATGCATCTGCGGATTTCCCTCTGTACTTTGACCTGTTCTGTGGCCTCCTTGATTGGGAAGGAGGATTTGTCTACTTTCAAGGTCTCTTGCTAGTTTTCTCGCTGATTCATTCCATAAGTTTTCCTACTATAATTTGCATGGTGAGTATACGGTTTTGGAAGGGTTTTCAGGTAAATGTGTCCAGTCTTCTGAGATAGTCTTTGTCGAAACAGAGCTGAAAGATATGTTCTCTGTCTTCTTCTGAGAACTCTTTAATATCTAGATATTGTACTTTGTCTTGACCTGGAGCACTATCTTTAGTGCATTTAGTTATTGCTTCATCCAATGCACATGCTATGATTTCATCATCAGTGGCTGTTTGAGCTGTATATTGATTTTAACTCTGTCAAATATTTCTTCTTTTCCTCCAGACTTCACTGATCACTCTGTTCTATGAAACGTTTCAGAACAGTCGACCCTTTCTCCTCATTTGTCTTGAGTTTTGTGGTTCCATCGGCGTCTAGGATATCTGGGGTGGCGTTTGTACTGTGTTATCCTTTCATACGATGAAAAAAAAAACTGCTGGAACTGAGTGAGTGTAATGTCATAATCAAGTGACTCACAAAATTGTTGCCATTTAGTGTCTTTTAAAAGGTGAAAAAGCTCCGTGCTACATAGCACGTGATGCACCCACCACTATAAAATCTGTTCTTATGGACTGTTGGGACTTTCAGAATAATGTCAGAATAAACAGTTTACAGCAGACTGCATGAAAATCCTGCACATAGATGTCCCATCAGATGCGGTTCTTCAGAGCTCTCTCTCTCTCTCTCTCTCTCTCTCTCTCTCTCTCTCTCTCTCTCTCTCTCTCTCTCTCTGTATATCTGTATATATATATATATATATTTTATATATATATATATATATATATATATATATATATATATATATATATATATATATATATATATATATATATATGTATATTGGTTTGATCTAAGACTTGAAGGAACAAGATTTTAAATATGATTTTTGCGAGTTTTCATAAAACCTGGTCTTGTGTGTGTGTGTGTGTG